>JAKLMF010000404.1:0-16798 GCA_022813555.1 Botryosphaeria agaves | reverse complement strand
AGACAAGCTCTCGCGGGACGACCTGATTGCTGAGGGCAAGAGGCTTCGCCAGGAGCACTGGAAGATCCAGAAGGATGCGGGTGTGGACATCATCCCAAGCAACGACTTCGCCTTCTACGACCATGTCCTTGACCACATTCAGATGTTCAACGTAGGCACAACTACTTCGCTGATCGCTAAGTTGCTGCTAACACAATCGTTTGAAGGCTATTCCGGAGCGATACTCCAAGCACAAGCTGAACCCCCTCGATGAGTACTTTGCCATGGGTCGTGGACACCAGAAGGACGGCATTGATGTGCCCAGTTTGGTAGGGTTTTTACGTTCCCTAGTTATGATTCACTGTCTCTAACAAGCATGTAGGAAATGGTCAAGTGGTTCGACTCGAACTACCACTATGTCAAGCCCACTCTCCAGGACAATCAGACTTTCAAACTCGCTTCCGATCCTAAGCCAGTTCGGGAGTTCCTTGAGGCCAAGGAGGCTGGAATTGCCACTCGTCCAGTACTACTAGGACCCGTGTCCTTCCTGGCTCTGGGCAAGGCGGACCGTGGACAAAGCGTGGAGCCCATTTCTCTGCTAGAGAAGCTCCTCCCGGTGTACGTTGAGCTTTTGGAGGCATTGAAGAAGGCTGGCGCGGAGACCGTTCAGATCGACGAGCCCGTCCTTGTCTTCGACCTCCCACCACGCGTCAAGGACGCTTTCAAGCCAGCCTACGAGAAGCTGTCTGGCGCGAACTTCCCACAGCTTGTCCTTGCGACCTACTTCGGTGACATCGTCCACAACTTCGACGTTCTCCCTGCTCTCCAGAGCCTCCACGCCATCCACATCGATCTTGTGCGGCATCCGGAGCAACTCGAGAGTGTCATTGAGCAGCTAGGCCCCAAGCAGACCCTCTCTTGTGGTGTGGTCGATGGACGGAACATCTGGAAGACAAACTTCAAGAAGGCCATCGGGCTTGTTGAGACTGCTATCCAGAAGTTGGGCAAGGACAGGGTCCTTGTCGCCACCTCGAGCTCCCTTCTCCACACCCCACACACTCTGGACAGCGAGAAGAAGCTGCCTGCCGAGGTCAAGGACTGGTTCTCCTTTGCCTGCCAGAAGGCAGCTGAGGTTGCTGTGATTGCCAAGGCCGTCACTGAGGGCCCAGCTGCTGTCAGGGAGCAGCTCGAGGCCAACGCCAAGTCGATGCAAGCTCGCGCATCTTCTGAGCGGACCAACGTCCCGCAGGTCAAGGAGCGCCAGGAGAAGGTCACCGCAAGCATGCACGAGCGCAAGTCGCCATTCCCGGAGAGGTATTCTCAGCAGAAGCAGCACCTTTCCCTGCCGCTGTTCCCCACCACCACCATCGGCTCGTTCCCTCAGACCAAGGAGATCCGTATCCAGAGGAACAAGTTCACCAAGGGTGAGATCTCCGAGGAGGAGTACAACAAGTTCATCGAGAAGGAGATTGAGGAGGTCGTCAAGATCCAGGACGAGCTTGGCCTCGACGTCTACGTGCACGGTGAGCCAGAGCGTAACGACATGGTGCAGTACTTCGGTGAGAGACTGGAGGGCTACGTCTTCACCACCCACGGGTGGGTGCAGAGCTACGGCTCCCGCTGCGTCCGTCCACCAATCATCGTTGGTGACATCTCCCGACCGGCTCCCATGACCGTCAAGGAGTCCAAGTACGCCGCTTCCGTCTCTAAGAAGCCCATGAAGGGTATGCTTACTGGACCGATCACTTGCTTGCGGTGGTCTTTCCCTCGTGACGATGTCCACCAGTCCGTCCAGGCTCAGCAGTTGGCTCTCGCTCTCCGTGACGAGGTTGTTGACTTGGAGGCTGCTGGCATCTACGTCATCCAGGTCGACGAGCCTGCTCTGCGTGAGGGTCTCCCACTCCGGGCTGGCCGCGAGCGTGAGAACTACCTGTCTTGGGCTGTCGACTCCTTCAAGCTGTCCACTGCTGGTGTCAAGGACTCTACCCAGATCCACTCCCATTTCTGCTACTCCGAGTTCCAGGACTTCTTCCACGCCATCGCCGCCTTGGACGCTGATGTTCTCAGCATTGAGAACAGCAAGAGCGACGCCAAGCTCCTCAAGGTCTTCGTCGACCAGGCCTACCCACGCCACATCGGCCCGGGTGTCTACGACATCCACTCCCCTCGTGTCCCGAGCGAGCAGGAGATCAAGGACCGGCTTGAGGAGATGCTGCAGTAAGTTTTGTTCCTCACCACACATCTGATTCCGTTCTTACACCAATTCACAGGTACCTCAAGCCCGACCAGCTCTGGGTCAACCCTGACTGCGGTCTCAAGACCCGGCAGTGGAAGGAGACCAAGGCTGCGCTGACCAATATGGTCAACGCCGCCAAGGCCTTCCGTGAGAAGTACTCCAAGTCGTCCTAGACGGCTTCGCAGCAACTCAACAGCTGCAAATTTAGTGATGTGCCACGATACCCGAAAAAAGTGTTTCAACAGCATGGCATGACTCTCTAGGGGCTCTCACGGAGGGGTGTGAGCGATCTCAACATCGGCGTTCGTATTTCCTTGAACTGGGCGCTTTTTTTATGGGTTGATAGAGAAAAGCGAACGGTTCAACATCTGTTGGATGGGATGAGACCTGCTCAACTGGGTCGTTGGAGGCTGTGTCGTCTCATTAGTACGTTAGAACCAACTGCCTTTGTTGCAGAGGAATATCAACATTCGATACCAGTTACATCAATGGCGTGCAAATGATAAATTATTGACTGTTGTTACACACAGCCAGGTTCACCTCTATACGATTATGGACATATGGCCAAACTTGTTGATATCCAACTGGTTTAGACCCAAGAGATATCTCATTCAGTCCACACCTCCGGATCCCTCCCACAACTCCTCAGTGTACACTGGCCTACGATTGTACAATGCCAGCATCGAGCTCCAGCGGCCTGCGCCATCTCCCCTTCAAGATCGCCGATGCACTCCCAAAGTCCCATGTCGCACCTCTCGCAACCCTGTAGAATACTTGCTTCCCAGGAGCAGCCCAAGAACCTCGGATGAAAGCAGCCCGCCCACAGACATCCGCGGGCGCCTGGAGGTCCTTTCAAAAAAAAAAAAGCCAGCTGACCCGGACTTACTGCCAGCACTCGTCTCCAAGCGTCTCTGCATCCGCAATGGCTTCAACCCCTCCATTTCACTCACTCTGATGGAGAGATTACAGATCACGATACGGCGCCCGCACGAGGCTGAACGGTCGTGAGAAGGCGCTGGATCTTCGGCGCAGGCCACGCCTGTGAGGGGCGCGAGGAGGTCGGGCTGTGGTTGGTTGGCGGTGAGATGGGAGGGGCTGATCCCTTGCTGCTGAATGTTGGGGGTGAAGTTAGAGGGTAGTAGAAGATCGACGGCGTGGTTGGAGAAATCGTTGGAGTGGGTAGTGGTGCAAGTCTTGGGGCTGCTGGCGGTAAGTAGGAGATGATGGTCTCGATGATGGTGTCAGCGTAGGTCGATGCTTCTGCGTCGTGAACTAGACTACGGTATTCGGACGTTAGTGCTGTCGATTGAAAGGTGGATCTGTTGGCGCCACTCCCGGATCCTTCTTGAGCGGTAGATGACTCATGGTCATTCTGGTCGACGGAGTACTGGGACGTCGGAGTGGGCGGGAGGGGTTTGTCTGTCCACGAGGTGTTGCGAAGAGCTGTTTTTGGTGGCAGATCTTCTCGTGGCGTGACGCCGTTTTCGTCATTCAAGGCAGACGAGGCGTTGTGCAATTGAAGTGGAAAGACGTCCATGACTGGGTGTTCTCGTTTGCTCTCTCCTGAAGTCTGCCTTCGCCTCGATTTCGGCGGGATAGGCGGCGCTTGTACTGTTGTATCGGTCTGCTCTAACCATTCTGTGATCTGGTCTTTGCTTTTTGGCCTGCCATCGAACTTGCGGGGGCGCAGCGGTAACGGGAGCGTCCCAGCGCTTGCGGAACCGGTTTCAATATGAACATCTCCAGGTGCTTCTGCAGAGGTTTTTGGTGGCTCATAGCTCGCCAGGAGCTGAGAACGGCCATGCGCCTTGATAGCTTTGTTAGATGGCGGTACTGGCTTCTTGCTTGGTACACGGCTTGCCCCAGCGACTGCCTTCGTCGACTTGGCATGTCTTGTTGGAGGCTTCTCGCCGCGCTTCAATTCGATTTGCTGAGGATCCACAGCTTCGACGAGATCGTCAAACACATCGAGCAGTTCCTTGCCGATCTCGATAAATATGGCCTGGGAGCGCGAACTCGACGACGAAAACGTGCGGGTCGAAGTGTGTTCCGATCCGTTTGTGCCGCTGGAAGGAGTGGAAGGCATCCTTCAAGCAAGCAATGAGGTTCCAGTGTGTAGATTGATGTAAACGTGGTAACAACATCAGCGGTCGACACAGATGAAAGACCAAGTGGAAGAAGGACAGTTATAGCGTCGCCGCTCGTGATGGTGACGTCCATGGCGTGCAGCAGAAAGGTAGAACAAGAGTCACAAGGAAAACAGTCGTATGATCAAGGCGGAGGAACACCCGGAGAGTGAATATGGGAGAGCCGCTTGTAACCTATCATCCCGAATTTAACGAAGGCGCTGTACAAAACAGACACGGACGAAATCGAGCAAGACGATAATACCAATAGCGAAATGGCTGCGAATTGGCGCAATATAACATATATACATACGAGAACCATACCGTGTTCTTGCCGCTTACGTCTATATATGCCAATTGTTGGACCACCTGTAAGCAGAGCAATTCTCTGGCAATCCGCCAGAAGCCGAAGCCGCCCTGACCGCGTGAGCATAGTCAAGGAGTCTTCCAGCATTATTCGATTGAACATGTGACCGCCTGCCATCGGCCACTTGTCACACAGAAAGCTCCTTTTCCGACAAGATTCACCAGACAGGTGAGCTCGCCATTCGCAAAAGACCTGTCAGGTCCTGAATCCACACCTGCGCCAAAGGTCCATCGTAACATCGTGTCCACACATACGTGCATCTTCTGGTACGTATTTCATCCTCCTGTGAAGTTCAGTCTTCCACCACCACCGTACCATCGAGTGAGCAAGAGATGCCTCGCTTACTCCCCAGCGTCCCACATCGCGCACCCCAGCCCCAGCAGCACCCCTTCATTATTCCCCTTCCTTCTTCCCCATCCTCCGCCTCAACGCCGCCTCCTCCACCGACCTCACCGTTCCCCCCACCACGCCCTCCCCCTCAGGCCCCTCTCCCACCCCCTTCCCCTTCCCCTCCTTACTTCCCAGCAGCGCCTCCCTCAGCACCTCCTTCTCACTGACCCTCTCGCGCCGCCCGTGCCGGCGCAAGTTCTCGTTGTGCCAGCTGATCTGGCCGCCGTCGGCCTCGCGGTGGCGCTGGGCGTTCAGCTTCGCGGCCCGGATCGACGTGCGCGCGTACACGAAGAGCAGGCCGGCCATCACGACGGCGGCGAGCGGCGCGGTCAGCGTGCGCGCGTTGAGGGTGTAGTTGGCGCGGCGGGGTGGGGCGGGGCGGGAGATCTCGGTGAGGCCGTCGGGGGAGCGGGGGGTCGAGAGACGGCCGCCCATTGTTGCTTAGGGGGTTGTGAGAGTGCGGTTGACGAGGGAGTCAGATATCGTTTGGAGGTATGTGAGGTTGTCCCACGTTTGTGGAGGTGGAGTAGGGTGATGTCGTGGTGATGACCGCCACGGGCTGCTCTAAGCGCATTCACTCTCGTCCAGCGAGGTGCTTGCCGCGGTGCATTCTCACACTCTGCAATTTGGCGAATATACAGATATAGAGATGAGTATTCCACCGCTGCTGCCGCTCCTCACACGGCGAGATGCTCTATACGCGCTTACGTAATGCCGCCAGCGCCCGAGATTCCAAACGACTAGGGCTGCTTGCAAATCATGGGATTAGTAGTGTAGAGCTTAGAAAGACACTCGAATTACATCGCTCTTGTTTTCTGTCGATCGCGTCTTCCTCTTCTTCACGGGTGGCGCTTTCTCTACTACACCTAGGCTCGGTCCCTCCTGCGGCGTTTGGAATCATAGACCCTCACGTCATTGATATAGCTCTTTTGGACACTCTATTGGGCCATATATACTCCCAAGCATCACCCACTCTAGCTGCCCAACCTGTCGTCCCGAACTCCCCTCCGTCTATTGCTCTCCGCCCCCTCAAGGCTGGCAAGCTCGAGGCTCTCCGCTGTATCCCGTCAGTTCTCCTCTTCAGCATTCGCCATGGCGCCCGTCCCGAAGGAGTGTGATTACCTGGTAATAGGTGGCGGAAGTGGCGGTCTTGCTTCGGCGCGGAGAGCAAGCGGCGTTTATGGTGTCAAAACGATAGTTATTGAGGCCAAGCGGCTGGGAGGCACCTGCGTCAATGTTGGGTGAGTGGTGGAATGCCCCTCATGGTGGAAAAGTAGCTGACCGTATGCCAGCTGTGTACCGAAGAAGGTTACTTGGAATGCCGCAAACATTGCCGAGACCATGAAAGATGCAAAAGCATACGGATTCTCGTTTCAAGAGGCAGCACCCTTTGACTGGCCCACATTCAAGCACAAGCGGGATGCCTACGTTAAGAGACTGAATGGCATATACGAGAAGAACCTGACCAACGACAAGGTGGAATACTATCACGGACATGCAACATTCCTCGACAAGCAGACCGTAGAGGTCACGCTCGATGACGGCAACAAGGAGACCATCAAAGCCAAGAACGTCCTGATAGCAGTCGGCGGCCACCCCACTCGCCCATCGATGGAAGGCCAGGACCTCGGCACCGACAGCGACGGCTTCTTCGAGATCGAGAAGCAGCCCAAGAAGGTCGCCCTGATCGGCGCCGGCTACATCGCCGTCGAGTTCGCCGGCATGTTCCACGCCCTGGGCACCGAAACCCACCTCTTCATCCGGCACGACACCTTCCTCCGCACCTTCGACCCGATGATCCAAGAAAAGGTGACGGCCGAGTACGAGCGGCAGGGCATCCACCTGCACAAGCGCTCCTCGCAGTCCAAAGTCGAGGACCTCGGCAACGGCTGGAAGCGGCTGCACTACAAGGACCAGAACGGCGAGGGCACGGTGGATGTCGAGGCCATCGTCTGGGCCATCGGCCGCACGCCCGAGACCGAGGGGCTCGGCATGGACAAGCTGGACCTCGTCACCAACGAGAAGGGCCACATCCTCGTCGACGAGTACCAGAACACCAACCAGCCGCACATCTACGCCCTCGGCGACGTCTGCGACCGCGGCTTCGAGCTCACGCCCGTGGCCATCGCGTCCGGGCGCCGGCTGGCCGATCGCCTCTTCGGAGGGAAGAAGGACGCCCATCTCGAGTACAACAACATCCCCTCCGTCGTCTTCGCCCACCCAGAGGTCGGCAGCATCGGGCTGACGGAGCCGGAGGCCCGCGAGAAGTATGGAAACACGCTTAAGATTTACCAGACTAACTTTACCGCGATGTACTATGCCATGATGGACCCGGAGGACAAGGGGCCGACAGCGTATAAGCTGATCTGCGAGGGGCCGAATGAGAGGGTTGTGGGCATGCATATCATGGGCGTTGGCAGCAGTGAGATGTTGCAGGGGTTTGGGGTCGCGATTAAGATGGGGGCCACGAAGGTGGATTTCGATGGGTGTGTGGCTATTCATCCGACTAGCGCGGAGGAGTTGGTTACGTTGAAGTGAGAGTTGGTGTAGGGGGATAGAAGGGTAGAGGTAGACAGCGCAGGCGTATTCAAGATCAGTTTCGTTCGATGTTGTCGGTTCCAGTCCATTGTGCAGGGTGATGTCGTTGTGGTTGACTTTGCCAGAACCATGTGCAGGCAGTGCCCGGATTGCGTGTGGTGCCTAGGTAAGATTGGGCCAAACTCACTGGATGGGAAGTTGGAGCCTTTGAAAGAATTGTATGTTGACTGCAGACAGGTATTCAGGTCGCTTGCAAAATTCAAGTGATCGAGTCGTTGCGCCCTCAAGCGCTCGAACAACATCGCTCCTCTCCCAGCTCCCTTTCCATCTCTCAAACAGATACACTCTGCTTCTTCTCCTCCCTCAGAACCTCTTTGTGTTCCCTCCTCCACGGTTCCGTACACTTCGCCCCGAACCCATGCTGGAAAACCTCCCTAATCTGCTCCAGCGTCAGCTCCGCCGCTTCCGGGTAGCAAAGGATAACAGCGATTCATCCGAAGAAGCACAGCGCCGCATAGAACTACGATTAATTGGCTACCCGGGAAGCGATGTATCACTGGGTGGTTATTGTGTAATCTCGCTTTCCATTCTTCTACCGCCATAAGCGGCCTTATTCACACGTACAAGATGGAAAACAGGATACTCGACCCCGGAATATTTCCAGCTCATGAAGGCCATTACTTTCCAACGGCGATGAAAGAAAGTCAACGGCAATTCGAGGACGTGCATCTGAAGATATCGAAGTGGCGTGCTGCGGAACGAAATCCTCACCTCATTTCCATTATTCACGCATCGATTAATCACGTTACTTTTACTTGTACGCCAGTTTACAATGCCCGAGTACAGAGTGAAGAAGCCACCGAAGGTGTGCGCCTTTCGTAGCGACAAGAAGCAAGGACATCCAATACCTGAATATTTCCTAACTTACACGAGCACTCAAGTCTTTGCCTACTGCAATGCGCGAAAGCTAGAGGCAATCACAGAAGTACTCTTCAAATTTTCCAACTGGCGTGCACGGGAGCAGAGTAGTCCCGTCGAGAAGTTTTTCGAGAAGGTGTAAGTCTCTACAGATTACCTAGCATAAAAAACGAAACCGCAACACCGGCAGCGCCCGGTATTGAGTCTGTACTGCGATCTATACAACGATCTGAAGATACCAATCCGTCACCTCGTCCTCGACGAGGAATCATTACAGAGCCAAAGACGATGGGCAGGAGATTGCGGATGCCCTCGAAGCTCACCATGTCGCGGTGAAAAACGTAAAAGAGAAGAAGTCATTACAGGCTAGATTGGCACAACTTGGCGTTGGTGGGCGTGCTGAGGCCGAACGTCGCTCGTCTGGCACTCCCGATGCGGACAACATACAGTACTCCAAAAAGCGGGGGGGCCTTTACTTACGAAGCCATTCAAGAGTTGCGGTACAACACCCTGATGAGGAGGAAGAGGCGGGAGGGTCTGGCGATGACGCCGCGGGCGAGTCCGACAAGAACGATTATATGGTCGGGTACATTTCTAGCGGGCAAATGGACATATTGCTTTGGCCGCGACATGTCACTCATTTGTAGGTCTCGATGATGGGAATGTTTGACCCGATGATGAGCAACGCTGTAAGTTGGTGACGGACAACGCTGTTAGCTGCTGATGTTGCTTAGCGACATGCGAAACATCAAGAGATGTCCAAGGCGAAGGTGGGTTTTTATAGGAGAGCGGCCTGCGAGGCGACTCCGACAAACTGGTTGAACTATAGACGCTCAGCATATGCAACATGATCAACCAACAGAATGAGAAGAACTAGACTTACGTCGAGTGATTCTTAAGGGAAAACTGACCCTCGACCACAGCACGCTCCAAAATCGTGGATATAAATCATCGAACGACAACAGAACTCGAACGGAACCTCCGGAGCAGAGTGGGACACTCTCATCTCAACTGTTATCGTCGTCGGGTAGATCGATGATGATCGTGCCACCGCTCCGCATGAGCTGCTTCGTTAGAGCTGATAGTTGCCAGTGCTCTCTGTAGAGGCTAGGCGTTTCCTGTTCGAGCGTGCTCGCGGTTGGCGTCTGGACCTGCTTCCTCTCATTCTGCGTGCGGATCTCATTCTAAATCCAGGAGTCCAGGGAAGACCACTTGCCGCTCGAGCCCCGAGCTTTGCAAGCTCACCAAACTGAGCTATGCTCGTCTCGCGATTGCCAGCAGTCCAACATTCGGTCGATGCAGTGTCACATCACACGATCCGGCACATCGGTAATCGCAAGAGCAGTAGCTCCAACTCCGCCAAACGCTCCTTCGTGGTAGATTGTATGTGGTTGAATCCACAGTTGCAGGACAAAGATAAGGATGTATGAAGTGTAAGTGGTAGACAGGATTCTTGAGCAACTACCGAAACTACTCCCATTTTTTAGAAAAGTGCTGATGAGAAGGAGGAAGGGTGACAGGGGCGAGCAGGGAATTTTAAGCCGGTTGATGGTGCTGCCCCCTCTTTCAGATGCCGTGCTGAGTGGTATATATCACGACGTTGTAGCCCTTTGGTCCTGTGATATCTGGCTTTGTGAGATGGCAATTGATAGTAGTTCGCAAAATGGGAGATACTGAGATTCTGAGGGCATTAAGGTATACAAATGAACAATGACCGTACCAGAAGTCTTGGACACCATGCTTGCTTGGTATGACCAATGAGGTAATTGGTTAGCTAGGAGGAGTTGCAAATTCTTTCCCCAATTGAGATATAGCGGAGATATAGCGAAGAGGAATAGTTCAGAACGCTGAGATAGAACCTCTCTTGCCCTGACCCGTTATGTGAAAACGGCCAAATTCTAAATCTAAAAAGGACCACCAACGCCACGCTCTGCTAAGTATAGCATGCGAAACTTACAGCTGTCAACGCCTTGACAACCGCTTGTGGAAACGCTTTACACGAGGAGTAGTCTAAGATGAACTGAGAAGTGGGACGACGCAGATCATTTGCCCGCGCACATCCAAAAACCAGAAACAAGACCTTACAGCTTGGCTTTCACATCCGGAGTCGCCGCGCTAGCTTCCTGGTTCAGCGTGACGTTCCCAGAGTTGTCGCTCTCACCGAAGAATATGACTTCGACCGTAAGGTCGTCCCTACACAACTTGTCAGATCGAGTCCGACTTCAACATCATCAAGCCAAGGGCACAACTCACCTATACCGTCTGGAGTACGGACTCGGCAGCGTCAACAACGCACAAACCTGATCCCTATCCCGTCCGCCCAGCGCATTCCTAACAAGGTGTGTCGCCGCATTCTTATCCTCAACCACAAACCTCTCCTCGCCCCCCTCAACCCCCCACTGCAACTGTCGAATCGGGGCCCTCTGCCCCTCCCCCTCCCCCTTCTTCCCACTCCCCTCCAGCGGCAGCCCCTTCTGACTACTAAACCAGCTCCTCAACCAACTCTGCGCGTCCGCCCCCCCCGTCTTCCTCCCCGCGCCCTGCTCCTCCAGCCACTGCCCCACCAACCCCACCACCTCCTCATTCGTCAGCATCTCCCACAGCCCATCCGTCGCCATGACGACGAAATCCCCCTTCTCGGGCTCGACCTTGGTCGTCGTGACCACCGGCTCGGCCGTCACGTACGGCGGCGTGCGCAGCAGCTTGCTCGCCGTCCGCCCGAAATAGCTCTTCTTGACCTTCTCCTGCGTCTCCGCGCTCCACTTGTAGATCGCGTCGCCGAACGCCCTTGTGGGCTCCAGGCCCCCCAGCACCCGCCCGTTCGCCACCACGTTCGGCTCGCCGGGGTGCTCGCGCCGCAGCCGGGCCACCTCGGAGGGCGTGCCGCCCGTCTGGTCGACGGAGAGTGGGGTGGCGGTCCACTTGCCGCTGGCGCCGCGGCGGCCCAGCACGGCGCGGCTGTCGCCCGTGCAGGCGACGCGCAGGAGCTTGCTGCGGGAGTCGTAGAAGGAGAGGAGGGCGCAGGAGCCGGAGAGGGCGGGGGCGAGGAGCTCGGCAGCCACGCGTTTGGATTGCGCTTTGGTCACTTTGGCGACGGATTGGTGGACGATTTCGTCGTCGAGGCGCAGGAAGCCCTTCTTGATGGCACTGTCGATGGATTCGGGGGAGGGGAGGGAGGGCGGCTGGGAGGTAGATTTGTAGGTCGCGTTGAGTTCGCGCGCGACGTAGGAGATTAGGACTTGTCGCAGTTTGGCGGAGGTGGTCCAGCCGCTGGGTGGGGGAGTTAGTTGGGTATGTTCTGTTGATGAGGATGGGGGATGAGTTGGTACCTGTGACCGTCGAACACGCCCCAGAACATCCAGTCGCTGTTTGGAGTGCCGTCTTGCGTCGCTGCGACGCTCTGTGGTACCTCGATGATCTTCTCTGCATGATCATCCTCTATAGGGTCGTTGCTAGGTATCTGCACCACGTCGTATCGCACAACACCGTTGCCTCGGCCAACCAGCCATGACTCCTCGTTCCTTCGCAGCTTCTGCGTCACCTGCTCCGGCGTCAACATCTCGAGGACCTTGCGGCCGTAGTCGTCCGTCTCCTTGGAGAGAGGCCCGTCGCCAACGATGGTGCCAGAGTACAGCTGTCCCTGCTCAACGACCAACGCTCTTCGCGTTGACGCAGCAGCTTCTTCCGCGGCCGCACTCGAGCCGCTCGCTAGTGGAGCATTGGAGTAGACACTCGACGCCGTGAGCGCTCTGTTTTGCTCGTGCGGCAGGGAAACTGACGGGCCAGAGGGAGTAGTGCTGCGGCGGCCGTTCGCGGATCCTCCTCGGTAGGCGTAGTACGCGCCTGAGGCGACAGCGGTGGAGATGAGCGCGTAGGAGAAGTTCCGGATGTGCATGGACGAGGTCAAGGACTCTCTCCGCGAGGACAAGGCGCGCGGGCCTAGGGCATGGTTCGCGGAAGCGACAGCGGCGTTGCGTGTGCGCGAAAGCTTGCGGAAGGTAGGGCGACGAGCTGTGCGGAAGGCTTGGAGGGCTGCTCGACGCATTGGGCTGAATGGAGGAGCGAGATGGGTGATGGAGAACGGTCCTCAGTCTCTCTGTGGACAGCAGGCGATGGTGGTGTCAAAGACGTCTGATGCGTGAATCTCTTGCTATCCCGCTTCCGTATTAGCTCCCGCTCCTTGCTCCCGATCGGCAACGTCATCGGTTGGCTGCTCGGTCGCCTTTCGATTCGCTGAGTGAACGCAGACATGGAAAAGGGATTTCGCAGCATCTAGGAAAGCTAATATTGGAGGGGACTGGAAAACGCCTTTCTTCTCTGTCAGTCACTTACTGGGGGTATTCCAAGCGCATTCAAAAATTGAATAGATCTGATAGCGTATCACCATGTCTTCACGTGCACTGAGAAAGGCTCAGCGGGAGCGTGAAGAGCAAGAGCAGCTTCGAAGACTTCAGGCTGAGGAGAAAGAGGAGGAAGAAGAGGAGGGGGAAGAGGAGGAGGCGCCAGCCTCTCAGACCAAGGCCAGCATGTTTGCTATGCTCAACGAGGCAGAAGAGGACGAGGAGGAAGAAGAGCAACGCCCGTCCGGGACAGATGACACAGACGAGGAGAGGCCAAAACCGACACAGCCATTATCACAAGGGAAGGCAAACCCCGGAAAGGCTTCCAAGAAGAAAAAGAAGAAGAAAGCCAAGACTGGACAGAAGCTTGCAACGAACGAGCCATCCAAGCCGCCCGTGACTGCTTCCGAGATGGATGAGATCGATCTGGCGCTACGCTCGCTCTCTGTGGCTGCGTCTAAAGCACAAGCGAACGCAAACGCAGCTTCAGAGACTCAAGACCCGGTGACGCAAGAGCTTTGCAAGCTGCTTTCCGTCGACACCCAGCACCTGCATGCATCGAATGAGATGCGCCGGCTCTTCGGGCGGGCAGCCGTCGAAGCGGAGCACGAGGAAGAGCCAGCAGCAGGCGGACGACGTCGGGGCAGAGGCGCTCAGCAGGTTGGACTCGCCGGCGCCTTGGCTGGTAGAAATATGCAAGGCCGTGGCCTTGCTGCGCTGAGTCTTCGACGCAACATCTTCATGCAAGGCAAGGAGAACTGGCCTTCATCCACCGGAGGCGGTCTCGGCATGGAGATCGTAGAAAAGCGAGCCGATGGCATCGTGGAGTACAGGTTTGTGCATAATCGGATGTACCAGGACGTGCAACGACAGTTCGAGATATGCGTCGCATCTATGGACCCTGGCCGGTTAGTTGGACTCTTGCAATACCATCCCTATCACATATCCACCCTACTCCAAGTATCAGAGATCGCTAAGCAGGACCGGGATCCCGCTATGTCCGGCGACTTACTCGAGCGCGCTCTGTTCTCCTTCGGCAGAGCAGTACACTCCACGTTCTCGAGCAGCCTGACACAAGGAAAGGCAAGGCTGGATTTCCGCAGGCCGGAAAATAGAGAGTTCTGGCTAGCCGTGTGGAGATATGTAGGCAATCTCAGCATGCGCGCTACATGGCGGACAGTGTACGAATGGGCGAAGCTGCTCCTCAGTCTCGATCCAGAAGGAGATCCGTACTGCGTCGGTCTAGTCATCGACCAGTACTCCGTACGCGGCCGACACCAGCAGCACTTCCTCGATCTGTTCAACTCGCCTCAATTCCACTCGCGATGGAGCGATTTACCAAACACACGCATGACAGCCAGTCTAGCCCTAATCCAAAATGGTGAACCAAAGCGCGGCAGAGAGAAACTAGAATCCGCTATCCGCGCCTTCCCCTGGGTCGCCGCCCGCCTCCTCCAAGAACTAAACGTCGACACCATCCCCCCTTCCATCTGGGGCGCGATGCCACGCACCCCCCACGAAACCCTGCTCTCAGAACTCTACGTCACCCGCGCCAAAGACATCTGGAACACGCCCGAAGCAACCTCCCTCCTCATGGAAGTCGCCTCCTCCCTCCCCTCCCCCCTCCCCTCCCCCCCCGCCTCCGACAACCCCATCACCCTCGACCTAGCGCGCCACACCATCCTCACCGACACGCCTCCGCTCATCGCGCTCCTCCCACAACGCCTGACCGCCCGGCTGACCAGCGTATCGGACCCGCTGCCGCCGGAGGAGAATCGGGCGTCGTACTCCACGTCCACGTCCGCGTCTTCGAACGCTGCGTCCCAGCAGCGCGCCCCCGCGAACCCGCACAGCCCTGAGACACTGCAGTCCCTGGTCGGCGAATACAGGACATTGCAGTCTTTCTTCCAGTCCATCATGCCCTGGCTACGGCCGGATCAGGCTGACCCTATGAACCCGGCTCCCGCCAACACTGATGCGGGCGCTGACGCGGAAGCGCCGAGTCAGGAGGAGATTGCGAGACGCATCGAGGCGTCGGGCGTGCCGCTTGAGGTCTTTGTGCAGCGGACGGAGCGCATGGTTGAGCTGCAGCGGGCGTTTGAGGGGTTGATGGAGGAGGGGGTTCAGGGGGCGGGGGCGGTGTTTGAGGAGTGGGATGGGGAGAGACGGGGGCCGGGGAGGGGGGTGCAGGCGAGGGTGGAGAGTGATGATCAGGAGAGCGAGTAAGGGGGATGGATTGCGTGGGTTATGTGGTTGACGGCTGGACGAGTTGAAGGATTGAGGATCTTTGGGGCGTGCTTGGCTTGTCAGCATGTAGATGACCTACCTTCGATTTTGCATGGTATAGGAATACAGTGTCAAACGATGCGCACTGCAGACGCTAGTGAGATGTCCCGGGTGTAAGTCTCTCGGTACAGCGTGCCTGCTATCATAGCTTTGTAAGTTGTTTCCTGGTCCAGACGGCCAATTTGACGTTCATCCTGTTATGCAATCGGGAAATGGACCTCAAGATAGTCAAGAGTCTGCTGGCTTCCCATTCACAGCTGTTCATTGGACGTTCCTTAAACCAAAACTATACCACTGAAGGACTACACAAAACTAGATCACCAACGAAAGTACGGACAAAGACTGTAATTTAAGACGATGTCTAGATAAACCTGCGATCACGGCCCACAATTCTTGAGCGTTTTGCTAAAGTTCCTTTTATAACTGCCATCCTATTTTTTCCTTGTCTCCTTCCTCCTGTGAGTCTCCGCTCACTTCATCCTCTGCTTCCTCCTCTTGGTCTTCGTACTCTTCATCATCTTGCGCTTCTCCTTCGGTTCCCTCTTGTTCGTCTGCTTCTGGTCTGGTGGTTGCTTCTTGGTCTTGCGACTCCTCCTCCGGTTCTACGTCCGATACCATTTGCACGTCGTATTCGTCGGCCACTTCCTGGGCTTCCTCCATCTCTCTCGTTGCTTTCTCGATAAGACCCTCATATTCTTGGATATAAGCGGGAGTTTTAAGCCGTTTGCGCCATGCGATAGGTTGGTTATAGGGTGCCGCGCCTTGAAGCCGATGATTGTAGTCGCGGCCCTCAGGATCGTAGATATCATTCATGTTGGGGCAGAATGCATCGCCTTTCTCTTGATTTTGTTTCTCCTCCGCCTGCACTATCGATCTCCAATCTGGAACGCAATATCTTGCACGAGCAAGCCACTCCCTATATGCGCGTTTGATGTCCTCTCGATCTCTTTCTTCCCTTTTCCTTTTCCGCCCCCGAGCTAGTACATCGGGCAGTGGCGATAGTTTCTTCTTAGGCAGATACAGCGGTTCCCTTCCTAATTTTGGGAGCATAGCCCTTTCGTCACCGGATGCTCGGAAAGCATTAAAGATGTCCTGAGCGCGGTACATAGTGGTTCCTGGCTTAACAGGGATGAGTGCCGGTGTGTCAGTATTCTGTAAATCCGTCATGAGACCTCGTGGTGGCTGCAAGTTCACCGGAGCAAGTTCAGAACATATCAGTTCGACGAGATAGTCGGCATGAGACAGCCCGGCTCGTATTACAGGTGGAGCGAAAGATGTGCGGCCGGAAACAGGTTCAGGCTCAGAAGTGCAGACATGGGCCGGTAAGACAAATCTGCAGGGATCGAATAGCTGAAGGTGAGCAAAACCTCTGGAGTCCTTTTGCTTCTTTATGGTCCATTCGGTGAAGTTTAGGAAATCGGCGTTTTCATCCCACCCGTTCTCGTTCGGCTTTGGAGGTGGGTATTTGCCTTCGAAGCGATCCAACGCAACCTCTTGGACGTAGAAACGAAGTTCATGCTCGAGCGAAGAGTACACCTTGAACGATAAATGTTTGTCAGGGTTGTAATCCTCGCTCAGGAACGTTTCCATCCATGCCAATCGATATATAGGAGTAGAT
>JAKLMF010000403.1:0-16828 GCA_022813555.1 Botryosphaeria agaves | reverse complement strand
GGTTGGGACAGTGGGGTGCTCGGTGGTGCGAATCGTCAGAATCGTGGCGTACAGAGGCGACTGGCGGACCTCGTGAAGTAGGTCATTTGCGCGCCGGTAGGGTCCGGGAGATGAAGGCGTCTAGATTAGTGACGGATAGAAGACTGAAGAGTTTATAGATGGGCAGGCGCATCTCTTCCAGCATTGAATGCCCATGCAGCTGGTCCTGGTTGGGGAAACCCTGCCGAAGCGCCGACTTTCAAAGGTTCCCTGTTCCCACGAGGCACCTCATGGCATGGGTAGAGAACGGCGTGGCATTCCAACAAAAGTCTTTGCTTCTGGAAGAAACAGCTGTTCATTTGTCCTACTGGCAGACAACCAGGCTACTCATCAACTTCGTCATACACAGCTTGGCCGGTTTCATACGCCAGCAACATCCCAGTAGTCAACCCGCAACAGAACAGTGAACGCCTTGATACTCCCTCCAACGCAATGTCCCACTTCCAGCGAGCACAACATCCACTATGTGCAGCGTCCAGCTCAGATGTATAGGCGTCTATCGCTTGGTGGTGAAGTCGATCTCCTCAGCGCGAGCGCCTTCTTCGGTACCGCTGCAAGTACAGGAGTCTGTAAGGCTGTTGTTAGTTTCCGCGGTCTGGATATGATGTTTGAGATACGACAACGCACTTGCTGGTCTCTTGCCACAAGAGCAAGTCTCGCCCTGGATCTTGTTCTCTTGGTCAGCGCGACCGCAGGTGCACTGTCCAGCTGCACGCTGGTCTATACCAGATGTTAGTAAGAACAGAAGAAGTTGGAGGAAACCCATACAGCTCTGGCAGGGAGACGGGGAATCTTACTGCATGAGCACCGAGCGCCAGAAATGGTGTTCTCTTGGGAAGCTCTCTCGCAGTCGCAGTGCATGGCAGGGTTCTTTCCGCAGGAGCACTTGGCCTCGGCGGCGCAGACACAGCCCTTGCCGTCACGGCCGCAGCAGGTAGCTGGGACAGCAGAAACAGGTGCGGACATAGTGAGGGTTGAGCTTGTTGTGGTGTTTGAGGTGGGAGAGGATGGGTGCTAAGAGTAGGTCTTGAAAGTGGATGCTTGAAGGTTGACTTTGGGGACTTTGGTGTAGAATCAGTTTGAGAAGAACAGCCTGAGCTCAGCAGAGAAACACAGCCTTCTTATATTGTGTGAAGTTGAGTATCAGATTATGTCCATCTGATTAACCAACACTTCCAAGAGGCATCGTTCTTCCAAGAGCTGCCTGAAAGTGGTTTAGCGCGGCGTTGCTGACAACAGAAGCACGCTGATTGGCTGTGAAGCGCTATGCAGAGCGGGTTTCATCATCACAGCGGAAAGCAACCGCGATCAAATGCGAGCCACACCTATGAACTAGAAGGTCACTGCGATGCAACTACTTCAATACACCGAGCATACTCGTCTACTCAGCAGCTTCGTCTACACATCTCGAATGCACTAAGTAACGCGTAAGCCGCGTACAGTCGTGGGAGGTTTACGTGTAAAGTGGCTCGAAGGCAGGCATCGATGAGATACTGTTGAGTAGGTGACTTACTTCAGTCGTACCATTTCCCTCTCGACCGTCTCCAGTCAATCACGTCTTTAGCAGTCAATAAGAGTTCTACCTACGTGCTTCACGATGCCATGGAGAAACCGCACTGTAGAGTGATAGGCTGTGCCGCACGTGCTTGTGTGGCTATGCAGCTCTCGCTTCGGTTTGGTTGCAGTTGGGCAAGGCATCCGCGAGACGGGTGCCTAGCATTGGCATCTTCCCTATATAAAAGCCGCTCTCTTTCAAGTATCCATCGTCGTTCTACACCAGCTTCGCATCCCCATCGTTGTCTTCCATCTTAGTGATACTTCTCGCAGTTTGTTAATCCTATCAACTCTAAAAACCCTTTCGAGCTACAATGGCAACCGACATTCCTAAACAAGTCATCCTAATCAAGGATCTTCCCACTAAATCCGTGATTCTGTATCCCTCCAGAGCCCATATCACCCGTGACATCAACAACGTAACTCTCAAGCCTGGGCCAAATGAGGTTGAGATCTATGGAATCACGCCTACGGCTGATGAGCACTCCGTTCAGATTGAAGGCAAGGGTATGGCGACAATCACTGATATGACTGTCGAGCTCGTGCCAAACAGGGACATTTTCGAAGAGGTATATCCCGAGGAAGACGAGGCGTCTGATAGCTCGGAAAACGAGAGCGATGACGAGGATGAGGTGAAAGCTGCGAAAGAGATCAGGGAAGAGCTCGTAGCTCTCGAAGAGAAATTCCAGAACGCTAGCGAAGCGCGGGACGCTGCAACGAGACGGCTCGAGATTCTGAACAGCTACAGCAATACCGCCAACGCCACCAACACCAAGGCTGATGACATGAGGAAGTTATTCGAGCTGTACCGTGATGAACGCGCTGAGTCGTATGCACAGCATGTTCAAGCTCAGGGGCAAATCCAAGACTTGCAGAAGCAAATGCAGCGAAAGGGTCGAGAGCTCGATGCCGCCGAGAAAGAAGACAAGAAGAGGAAGCAGAAGCTCTTGAAACAGAAAGAGAAAGCAAATGTGAAGAAGATGCGTCAATTGGCCGAGCGGGTTAAGGAAGCTCGGCGCATCAAAGAGGAACGCCTAAAGTTCTGGCCGAAGAAGGTGTATAGAGTGGTCTTGCATCTCGAAACATCGTCAATGGACACGCCAGCATCCTCTCGCAGAGGCTCGATCGATTCCGTTACCCTAAACTATGAACCAACAGCTTCTAGCGGAGAACCCGACACTGACAAAGGCCCCAGCAAACAGTCGAGTAACGCTGCGGATACAACTGTGTCTCTCTCGTTGTCATATGTCACGAGAGAGGCATCTTGGTCGCCTCGATATGACCTTAGCTTGTCGTCGTTGACAAAGTCCGGCACGATCGTCTACCGTGCCGAGTTCACCAACACAACCTCCGAGACGTGGAAGGATGCTAGAGTCTCCCTGTCTACCTCGCAGACCTCTTACCAAGGACTGGATGACACCGTTCCATTCATGCCCGCCTGGCGTGTCACACTTGGAAAGTGTGAATTGAAGGACGGTGGTCTTCTGTCCAGTGCCGAGGTGCACAAGCCTCGAACCCGCAATGCAGTCGCACCCTTTGTCAACAGAAGGGATTTGTTCGGGGGCGATGGGGGGTTTGCATCAACGCTTCCGCAGAGATTCATTCCTCCTGCTCGTATGTCTTTCCTTTTGTCGCATCAAGCCAATGGTTTCTCATCTCCCCATGGTATGCCTTTGTTTTCTCAGCCTTTGACTAACAATAGCGTAGTACGGACAACAGGATTGTTTGGCAGCCATAATACCGCTGCAACAGCGCCAGCACCAGCAGAACCCGCAAACACACTCCCAGCACTGCCAATGCTTGCGGAAGGAGGGCGGTCCCAGGAAATGGGCTTCCGACCGCAAGCACAGCAGGGGCAGGTGTTCCCGATGGCAATGAAGCAACATGTGGGTTTTCAGCAACAGCAACAGCAACAGCAACAGCAACAGCAACAGCAACTGCAACTGCAACTGCAACTGCAACGGCAACAGCAACAGCAACAGAAAAGCAACAGGTCCTTCCTAAAAAGTTCACGAGCAGCAGGGGAGTCAATCAAGGCCGACGAAAGCTCGATGGACCTCCTAATCTTTCCCCCCGCCCCGCTCGAGTTCGAAGAGTCGCAATGGGAAGACAACGGCCTGACGGCAACCTACGACATCCCCAACCCGCGCACCATCGCGCCCTCCTCCACCGCCCGCCGCCACAAGATCGCCTCCCTGACCGCGACCAAAATCCACCTGTCCTACATCTCCGTGCCCAAACTGCGCGCCGCCGCCTTCCTGCGCGCCAAGCTGCGCAACCCCTCGAGCTCCATCACGCTGCTCAAGGGCGCCGCCGGCGTCACCCTCGACGGCAGCTTCCTCGGCACCATGCCGCTGCCGCGGGTGAGCCCGGGCCAGGCGTTCGAGCTGCCGCTGGGCGTGGACCCGGGCATCCACATCGCGTATCCGAAACCGGGGGTCAGGCGGAGCACGCAGGGCATCTTCACGAAGGAGAGCGCGCAGGTTTACTCGAGGAGCGTGTGGGTCACGAACACGAAGGCGGTGCCGGTGGAGGTGTTGGTGCTGGATCAGGTGCCGGTGAGTGAGGACGAGAGGTTGAAGGTTGAGGTGGTGGCGCCGAAGGGGTTGGCGAGGGAGGGGGATTCGGTCAGGGCGGGGAGTGCGGCGAAGGAGGGGAGTGCTGGGGCTATTGCGCCGCTGGTGGAGGGGAAGCAGGGTGGGAGTTGGGGGAAGGCGGTCGCGACGTTGAAGAAAGACGGGGAGGTTGCGTGGACGGTGAATTTGGAGAAGGGGCAGGCCTGTTTGTTGAAGCTGGAGTATGAGGCTAGGCTGCCGAGTGCGGAGAAGATTGTGCAGGTCTGAGATGGATGGGTGGCTGAGGGTATGTTGATGTTGGGAGTATAGCGGTGATTGATCATGGAGGATTCTGCAGGGAGGACACATGCACAGTACATAGTTCACAGAGTACAGTTGAGGATAATTCCGCATTCGATATGGAAACGACAAGTCACTCCGTCATTCTCGTTCCTGATCCCGTACACAGTTACACGGCAGGATCTTCGTATGCAGGTGCTCTGCAATGTGCTCTGCATCCTCCCGCGGCAGTGTTCGAAGTCGTGCAACCTTCGAGACGTAAATAACCCCTCAGCATGAACGAGTTTGTTATTGCACAGATTCTTGAGATCTCCTTTGCACGGGGATCCTTGTGACTACCTATCAGTCACTTGCCTTTCTCTCCCACGGCAACCAGAGAGCAAGGTCACTCTTGCGAGAAGCAATAAATCTACGTGACCTCGTCCCTGACGATCCCTACCCCAATATACCCACATCCCGGCCGCGATGGCATCACCCCATCAGCCGACACCTTGGCAATGATGAAAGACCCGTCAGGGGCTTCCCGTGCAAACCGACTTTCGTCCCTCACGCCGTCTCGCTCTATTCATAGCCAGCCAACCACCTCCCCCCGTCGTCCAGACCGCGCTCCACTCAGGCACGGGCGCCAGCCAGGACGGGCAACGCGGCTTTCCAGAAACACTGCGCGGCGCCGTAGGTTTACCGGGGACACGCCGGAGCAATGATGGCGTGCAGCGAATGGCTCTGCTCACCGCTCACGACCAGGTTATTAGGTTCAGCCGCGTACCGGCGATGCCTTGCAGCAGTGAGGGGGATATGCTTGCTTGCACAGCCCATAATTGGCAGGATTGGCATTATTGGCAGAAGAGTGGGCATCGTGCCGAATCTATTGTTGCATCGTGCGTGGATGTGCGTCGCGTTGCGGGAGCGACAATGGAACGTGACGGGGTGGAGTTGAGTGGCATTGGCTTTTCGCGAGCGAGCGGCCGCGAGCGATGCGTGTGAGGGATCGCCAACCACCTCGTGAGCCGTGGGCTGCTGGGAGGGTATAAAGACGGAACCAGCTGCTCTTTCTTGTTCTGGCTTCTAGCAACCCAGCAATTGAAGTTGTTTACGTTTCGCACGAACACAACTCACACGTCCAAACAATCATTACATATATCTCTCGACTTGACTCCACCCCCCCACCAAATACAAAGATGTTTCACCTCACTACCCTCCTCCTCTCCGCCCTCCTCTCCCTCTCCAGCGTCTCCGCCGCCCCCGCCACCGCACCATCAAACTTCTACCTCGTAACAACAACCTCCCGCTCCTCATCCAGCAACTCTTCCACCCTCTTCTCCGTCTCCGCCCTCTCCCTCTTCGATCCCTACTACCAGCCAAGTCTCTACCTGCGCACCATCGAAGCCGGCTACGGCAGTCTCCCCACGTTTACTCTGTCGAATGGCACGCTACACACCATCGCCGCCGGCCCCCACGGCATCGGCGAGTTCGAATACAACAGCACGGTCGTCGAAGCCAACAAACCCCTCCAATTCCTTGCGGAGAAGCAGCCGAAGGGCGCGCTGGCGCTGAAGAGCGGGTACTTGCTCACCGTGGGCGGGAAGAGCAGGGGGTGGACTCTTTGCACGGGGGATTTAGGCCAGACGGTGCTGGAGTGGCAGGGCACTGACGCCAGTTGCAAGGCGACGTATGTGCAGGCGGTTGCGACGCCGCCGTATTGAGAGGGCTGCTGCTTCGCTGCGACGAGCACGACTCGACAGCGCAGATTCTCCGGATGTCGGGGGGATTATGATGATGATGAATTTTCGGCATTCATCAGTTTTCACTGGGATGAGATTCTCCAAAAGTTGGTTTGATGGCATTTGAGTGGCACGACGCCGGCATGAGGGGGTTTTTTGGGCATGGGCATTGGGCATAGCGCGGCGTTTTGGAGGCATTTGGGTCCGTCCCGATGATACCTGTGACATTCCTTTACAGAGATACCCACGACGTTCCTTGGAGAGATACCCACAAACGTTCCTTTTTAGACATCTACGACATTCCTTAGAGAGATACGTATGACGTTGACGGAGAAGCGGAGAGCGAGGGATATGACACTCCTTGTTCATATAGCATTCAGTTCCAAATTCATAGAGCCTACAAAGCTGCAGTCGTATCCATCACCTCCTGTTCCTGACATGCAGTAGTAGCATGAGACCCTTCGAAGTGTTGCCACAACCAGTCGTTCCATATGTCTATGCCAAATGATGCCGCCTCCACCTTGCCATAAGCCATGTGGTGAGCAATTTTGTAACAGTAACATGAAAGTAGTAGGAAAAGAAGGATGAAAAGTCGCCGTCACACCGATCAACCCTGCTGCCTCTTCCTCTTGCCGACCTGGGCTGAGAAACCCGTCTTGATGGCCGTGACACTTCTCCTGCTGCCGCAAGAGTTGCAGGTGACGAAGTACAGACGGTTCTCTCCCTTTGACAGCTCCGTATCTGGCGAGCGGCAAGTCTTGCAGGTCACTGCAGTAACGTTAGCACATGTCATTGCCATGATGTGGGCGAGCGCGTGCAACACACCATACTCGACGATGTACCTCCTCAACACGTTCTCAATCTGCTTCTGCTGGAACCGGCCCTTGATAACCAACCGCCTGCTGCCGTCCACACTACCGCTCGTCCCCAACTCAGCAAACAAGAACTGCGTGACATGCTCGTCCGACCGCTTCATGCGCTTGCAGATCTCGGAGATGTTGGCGAAGATGGTCTTCTTGTTGCCTTCCCTCAGGCACTGCGGCGGCGGGATCTTGTAGCTCTTCGAGCCCGTCGACGCCAGGTCCGGGTGATGCGAGTGCAGCTGCGTGAAGAAGCGTTTGAGCAGCAGGTTGTAGGTGATCGGCACGGCCGCGTCGTGCGCCCAGACGCCCGTGCCCTTCTCCATGTCGCCTTCTTCCTCCGGCTCCGCCGCCGCCTCGCCGGCCTCGCCTTCGCCCTCCTTCTCGCCGGCGCCCGCCTCGGCCAGCTTCGCCTCGAAGTCCTCCGTGTCGGCCGCCTTCGCCTTCTTCTTTTTCTTCTTCTTGAGCGCGGCCGGGTCGAAGTCCTCGCCGTCGGCGGCGGGAGCCTCGCCGTCCTCCTCCTTCGGCTTCGACTTCTTCTTCTTCTTTTTCTTCAGCAGGTCGTCCATCATCTCTGTGACGTCGTCCACGGCTTTGTCGTCCGACTCTGAGGGAGCTGCGTTGGCGGAGTCAGTTTGGGCCTCGACGCAATCCTACTCATCGAGGGGAAGCGACTCACCATTCGCATGACTTTTCGCGCTCTCCTTGTCTCCGCCATGTCCGTTCGTCTCGGTGACTTGTCCATCGCTGTCCACGATCGTCGCGCCATCGGTGAAAGCTACTGACTTTCTCTTTCGCTCCGTGGGTGCCGCTTCCTGTGACAGCGAGTTAGCAGCTTGCATGCACATCGAGGCACGGAGGAGAAAACGTACAACGTCCGCCATACTGAAGTCTCCGTCCAGATGTGTCCGTTCTTGGGTAGTTTGTTCGATATCTACGCGGCGAGGTGGGGAGGAACGATATGGTTTGTAGAGTGGTGCCAAGCGGGATGACTGACGACTGTTCTTTCATGACTGCTTCCGGTGGAAAGTTAATCCGCCCGCTGAGATCACGTGCAGTGTAAGTTCACGTGCATCTGATTTGGGCCCTTCCTGCTATCCCCGAGGTGTCGTATGCAGCACAACATATTATCGCGCTGTGAAGATACTGATGTATTACTCTGTCATGGACGGGTAACGGAGGAGCTGTCCGTACTGGGAACTTGTCCATGTGGAAGTCCCCATAATCTATAATTGCGCACACTTCAAGTTCCAATCCTCAAACTCAATAGATACCCTACAGGTGGCATATCAACTAAGATGGCAGTATTCATGCCAATGCAAGCTGTGAAAAAGAAAGTTTCAATAGGTTTCACCTGTTCCCGAACACCTTTCGTCTCAGTTTATCTTCTCAATTTCGATTTCCTTCGTTGACCTCTATTGATCGAGGAAGGCGTACGATTCATTTGACTTTGGACACTGAGATCCGCACTCGGCATCTAAAGATCTGCACAATGGGGGTAGCTACCACCAATTATGCGTTGCGATTTTGGCCCCAATGTGTGCTGTCGGGCGCTGATCCGAGCGAGCATTGGCGACGCCACAGAGGATATGGTTCGCTACGAGAGATACCGATGTTATCTCTCGTGCCGTGCCGCCCAGTGCGAAGGCGACTCCTGAAATGTCACTACTGCTGGCTGAGGCTGAAAAGCTAAGCAAAAATAGGCATCAGTAGCTAGATAGATTCGTCTGCATGCCATCTTCAACAGAAACCGCAACCTCTGTATCACGATGGATACTCCTAGCGGATCAAAGGTGGGCTGGGTATGGGGTTCCGACCAGCGAAGTACCTTCGACATCATCTGGAGCTGTCTTTCCGTCTTCATCGTCTGCACCTGGAGAGTCATCCATCTGAACGTACCGTCGGCGGAAGAGACAAGCTCGTCATGGACCCGCTGGCCGTTTTGGCGAAGATATCTACGGAAGTTCAAGTGGATGCTTGTGATGAGCTTTGCACCCGAGTTCACATATTCGGTAGCGTTGGCGGACTGGCTGTTCGCAAGACAGTCTGTGCAGAAATTCGCGAAATTGAAGAGTCAAGATAAGTCGGCGCACTTCGACGGGTGAGTTGAGAAACAAATTGGATGGGAAGTTGAACGCATTGACATGCAATACACAGGATTTGGACATTAGTGCACGGCCAATACGCGAATATGTCAGTCAAGATTCTGCCTCTCAAACTGGGGTTATAACTGACAAATTCCAGGGGCGGATTTGTCCTTGTCTTCGAAGAAGAGCCAGTCAGCTCAGACATCAAGACTTCGCGCTCCACCGTGGCCCACGGCGATTCTGTATATCGTCCGCTTCCGCTGTTCGCAGAGCAAGTGTGGGAGGCTGTGCGCACTCATTCGCTGGTGCCGCCAGCCGTGACTCAAGTGGATATCGAAGACCGAAGCAAGGCGGATGTATTCACCAAAGTGCTTGCCATCTTCCAATCAACATGGCTTGTCGCTCAGTGCATTGCTCGGGGTGCGCAAGACCTGCGTAAGTGCATGAGAGCGAGACAAGTCTGAGATGTGCTAATCCAGGTCGAAAAGCCATTTCCGAACTGGAGCTTGCAACAGCAGGCTTCGTTGGCTGTGCGATTGTATTGTGGGTGCTTTGGTGGAACAAACCATTTGAGGCCGAGCATCCGATGACCATTAGATGCCCATACGAGAAGAGAGAAGAGGTCATCCAAGATATGGAACGGATCTTCAATACGCGGTACGAGTCTAGATATCTCTCACCAACTTGGGATAGCTTTCGAAAGAAGGGACGGCTTCCCAATTGGGCTTACTTGAACGACCTCGGACTGGGTGAGTTACTGCCCACTTCCGTACGTGTACGTCGTTTCATGTCATACTGAAGGGCGGTTATCGTTTAGGTCGCAAAGCCTGGATTCGCAGCATCGGCTCGATCATGCTTCTAGGAACCGCATTTTCAGCCATGCACGTCGTAGCCTGGAACTGGAATTTCCCGACACCAGTGGAACAGTTGCTATGGCGAGTTGCTAGCATCACACCGACGGTCACATGCCCTGTGATCTTCATGCTGTTTCCGGTCATCGGTGACCATAGTAAGAAATGGCAGAGGGTTGTCGTGTGGTGCGCTATCTACCCTCTCGGTGCTGTCTACTTCTTGGCACGAGCCACGCTGGTCGTTCAAGTTGTTCTTTGTCTCCGAGCGCTCCCCAAGGCTGCGTACGACGAGGTCGACTGGACATTCTATGTTCCCCATATATCATGAAGACGGATTCCTTCACTCGTGTTGGCTACCCCGACGTGCATAACATTCTGTCAAACAATCACGTCCGCAAGCAAATGACTCGGTCCATCTTGGTCGATGTTACTCCATAGGCCGACACACAGCTGCAAACTGGATAGATACCGAACTGCCTGCCGCTGGGAGGATTCCAGGGTAGATGGCGAGAGGGAGAACTGCTACCGACATGCCGGGCGCACTTCGGCATCTTCCCCACATCGCGATGTTCGATGCTCGGGTCAAAGCAGTCCGATGCATCTCCATCCCAACTCGGGCAAGGATGAGATGCGGAGAAAGGACAGGCCATGCATGCCGTCGTCAGGTACGAGACAGGGCTCGGGGTATTTGGCGCAGAATCAAGGGAACTGGAGCCATCTCGATTCAAAGCCATGCTGTCATTGTGCTGAAACGACTGCTCTTTACCCCGACTTCAGTTCTCGTCGATCATGTTATTTAATCTGAGGTAAGTCCAATTGTCAATGCCCACAGAGCTGGCCTGATCCACCATGCAGTCTACCGTTCGTTTTGTGGCAGCCGCTGCGGCCTGCTTTGCACCAACTGTGCTCGCTGCTCAATACGAGCAGTACATCCTCGCGCCGAGCTCAAGGACATTGCACCCGGTCAGCGTCTACAAGGTGAATGGCACTGTCACCAGTGCCGAGAGTGTCACGGGTGACAGCCTGGGTAGCGCCGTCTTTCAAGATGTGTCTGCGGTAACCTACGACTATTCGAAGAACATCGCCGGAGTCGTAAGCTTAACGATAGGCGATGTTTCAGACTCCAATCAGTATATTGGTATCACTTACTCTGAGAGCTCGCTTTGGATCTCTGGAGAAGGCAGCGATGCTACCGCAGACGCCGGTATTGATGAAACTTTGTGGTTCCAACCGTCAGGTCCTGGCGTGTACACTGTGGACAGAGACCACGAAAGAGGAGGCTTCAGGTACCTGAGTCTCATCCATAATACCACCGGGTCACTGGAAGTCACTCAGGTCACCACGCACTTCACACCAATGCCGCACTACGCGGAGGATCAGCTGAGGAATTATACGGGATACTTCCATTGCAACGGTATGCATTCCGGTGTCCCAAACTTCCTGAGCGATAAAAGGCTGACACATTCCAGATGAGCTACTCAACCGTATCTGGTACGCAGGTAAGTTGATCTCCGGCAGACTCCGATACGAAATAGGCATAACGCTTGTCAGGTGCATACACGAACCAGATGTGTACTATCGACCCAGCACACGGCAATTCGTTGATCCATCTGGGCGAGATCAACTCCACACAGCCTGGTAACTCGACGCCTCCAACGACTTGGTATTACAACTACACGATCACAAATGGTTCATCCGCGCTAGTCGATGGGGCGAAGCGTGACCGATTGGTATGGGCTGGAGGTAGGTGCACAGCGCGAGTCTTGCTACGCCGTTACAGCCTGTTGACTAATATGTTGCAAGACATGTCCATCGCTGTTCCAGGCATCGTCGTGTCTTATAACGACCTTGTATCAGTCCAAAACTCATTGAACTCACTCTTCGCCATTCAAAACCAGACCACAGGACAACTGCCGTATGCAGGCCGGCCCTTCTTTAGCATCTACTCGGCCACGTATCATTTGTATACGTTGATTGGCGTGGCAGATTATTATACCTACTCGGTAAGTTGACCTCCCACGATTGTTGGACACCTTGCTAAGCATTTATTAGAACGATCTGCAATACCTCCAAGGTCTCTGGGATCAGTGGAAGCTCGGATTGAACTTCTCCCTCAGCTTCATCGATGAGAGCGGAATGATGAATGTCACCTCTGCTGCGGACTGGCTCAGATTCGGCATGGGTGGCCACAACATCGAGGTAAGCCACCCCGCCAGCAATCCTAAACCCCAGACCTAATTGCAATCACAGGCCAACTCAATCCTCTATTACACAATCAACCAAGGCATCGCCCTCGCCACCGCCGTCAACGACACCTCCGTGATCCCCTCGTGGCGCGCCTCCGCCGAGAGCGTCAAATCCGCCGCCAACGCCCTCCTCTGGAACAGCACCGCCGGCCTGTACCGCGACAACGACACCACGACGGCCCTCTTCCCCCAAGACGGCAACGCCTGGGCCGTCGTGTCCAACCTGGCGGCCAACGCCTCGCAAATCGCGTCCATCAGCGCGGCCCTCAGCGCGCGCTGGACGCCCTTCGGCGCCCCCGCCGTCGAGGCCCAGAACGCCGTCTCCCCCTTCATCTCGGGCTTCGAGCTGCAGGCGCACCTTTTGGCCGACAACGCGTCCGCGGCGCTCGAGCTGATGCGGCGCGAGTGGGGCTTCATGCTCGACGACCCGCGCATGACGAACAGCACGTTCATCGAGGGGTACCAGAGTGACGGGGTGCTGCATTACGCGCCGTACACGAACGACCCCCGCATCAGCCACGCGCATGGCTGGGCGACGGGCCCGACGTCCACGCTCACGTTCTATGTGGCGGGCATCCATTTGACGGGGCCGGGCGGCGCGACGTGGTTGGTCAGGCCGCAAGTGGGGGATCTGACGAGTGTGGATGCGGGATTTGAGACGCCGTTGGGAGTCTTTAGTGTGACGACGTCGACGGACACGGAGGGTGGCATGAGTATTGATTTTTCTGCGCCGGTGGGCACGATGGGGGGAATTAGTGTGCCGTATCCGAGTTGTGGGGGGACGATGACGCTGCATGAGACTAATGGCGCGTGTGGGGATGTTGTGTTGGTGGTGTTGGAGAATGATGGGGCGGACGGGAGGATCGAGGTTGATGGGTTGATTGGAGGGGATTGGGAGTTGAGGTTCAGCTGCTCGTGAGCTGAGCGCGGGGGTGTATATGTTGTGATGCTGTATTCGGGGCTGTGATGTGTATATGGCTTTGTGATGAGGAGTCGAGCCCAATCGGAAGTATAAAGGTCCTTTCCTGTTCACTCTCTTTTCTGCTTTGGAATTGTAACCTCGAGCGATATTAGTACTATTGTTCTCAAGGCAAAAGTGTCAATATGCTACTCATCTCTGTCGCTAGCTGGCTTGCCTTGAAATGCATTCACTACTTACAATACCACTCGGTAGGTTTGCGTTCGCTTGACAGTCACTTCAATCAGGGTGTTGTAGGTTTATCACGGAACCCAACGCTACTGGACATGTTATAGTATTCTTCTTACCTCAACCAATTTAGACGTAAACCGCAGCCTGGATGTCCCTCTCCTATAAGGGACTCAATCGTGCCACGAACGCAAACTTGTCGACTGTGATTTATTAGGTGCCAACAATGAATGAGTGTAAGAAGGTTGTATTGTAGCTATCTCGCAGCAATTGCACATATAACCGTGCTGACTAAGTACATGAACCATGTAAATCCCGTGACATGCTTGCATCCTACGATACCTGTGCTCTCCAGTGGAGAGCTTTCATACCAGCACGTTGGTCATGTCGAACTCGAAAAGTAGTTTGAAGATGTGATTATGAGAATGGATATCTACGCAAACTACAAATCGAACAGAGAAAAACGCTAGTGCGAGCCAAACCACCATACATCAACGCCCCATCTAACAATCAAATCCCCCATCTAAAAACGCCCCCTTCGTCTTTCATGATTTACTACAATAACCAAAAAAAAGAACATCAGACATACAACCTAAGCAGCCGGCGCAGCCTGAACCTCCTTCTCCTCATACTTATCCCAATTCGCCAGGATATTCCCGATCTTCGGGCTATTCGTCAACCGATACACATCCTCAAAGTACTCCTTGGTCAACTCAAACGGCTTCGCCGTAACATTCGGAATGTACTTGCCGACCAGCTTGCTGGGGTCGATGCTAGTCTTGTTGATCTTCTTGAGCAAAAAGCTGCGGAACGGCTTGACGCCCGAGCGCAAAAACGTGCTGTGGAAGGGGACGTCGATGCCCTTGAGCGGGATGGTGGCGAAGCCGCGCTGGAGGTCGAGCGGCTTGGGCTTGGCTTCCGTCTGCTCGGCGCACCCCTTGATGATCTCGACCAGGTGCGACTTGACGTCCTCGAGCGACATGGTCTGCGTCAGCTGCTGGATGTCGATCTTCTGCTGCTTGAGGTAGTTGGTGACGTTGGCAAGGCAGTCGAGCGCGCGCAGGTCGCCGGCGCAGACGTACTGCTGGTTGGCGACGTTCAGGTTGACGATCTCGAGCAGCCAACCCGTCGTCTCGGAGATGTTCTCGACGACGTACTGCAGCGCTTGCTCGTTGAAGGTCTTGGAGATTCGGCTGGGGTTGACGGCGCACATCGAGTAGTTGGATCGCCCGGCCTCGTCGCGTTCGACGGCGACTTGCATGGTCAGGCCACGGTAGAACACGACCGACACCAGGGACTCGATGGGCATGACCTCGGCAAGAGCGGCAAGCGCGGAGTACTCGCCCAACGAGTGGCCAGCGAAGCTGCTGTCACGCTGAACGACACCCTTAGCTCGCATGTCCTCAAAGGAGGCCTTCTCCATTAGGGTCAGAGCAGGCTGGGTGAATTGAGTGGCAGATAGGAGGCCAGTCGGCGACCTGTAGGTGTAAGACGTGGTGTTCTCGTCGATCTCCTTAAAGATCTTCTCCGACTTGACAGTTCCATCGGCGCTGACAGTCTCGAAGGTCATGGACATGTAGTTTTGACGGATGGCCTTGCCGCGTGGTCCGCCGAAGTGGATGGTGAGCTCCTTCGGGTTGGTCTTGACAATGTTGGTGATAGCAAAGCCTGAATGTATATTAGCATTGTATTTGCGAATGTCGTCAGTCCGAACTTACCATAGTTGTCCATGAAGTGCTTGTCGGCCCTTTCCCAAACCTCCTTGGCGACTGGGCTGCTAGCGTACAGCTCCATACCCATGCCTTGCTCTTGGGAACCTTGACCGGTGAAGACATAGGCAGTGACTGGTTGCTCAACCTCAGCAGTGCCGAGAAGCACTTTGTCCTCCGTCTCCTGGTTGATGGCTTCGACCTTGATGATCTTGCGGCCACCAACCATGCCAACGTGCTGAAGTTTGACGTCAATCATGTCGTCCGGAAGGACCATACCAACGAGCGAGGCGTGGAAGCTGCGAACGCGTCCAATATTGTTCTCAGCAGCCCAAGTCTCCACCAAGCTTCGCACAGCAGCGCTTGAATACATGCCATGCGTGATGGTTCCCGGGAGGTTAGCGTAGGAGGCGAACACCCTTGAAACGTGGATCGGGTTGTAGTCGCCGGAGACACGCGCGTAGGTCTCGTTGGAAGCAGGAGCTTTGAGTGAGAGCGGGGTCTTGCCACTCAACGGAATGGCGTTCTCGAAGTTGACAGGCTGGTCAAGAGCAGTACCATATCGTTGCAAGTAGTCGGTGACCGGGTTGCCATGCGACACACCCGCCTCGTACTCGACTGAAGCGACCTGGATAACCTCCTTCGTAGGCAGTTCGAGCAGGGCCTCACCCTGGGTCTCGACAGAGCTGAAGACCGACTTGTTCTTGTAGCGGAGGAAGCTTTGTAGCCTGAATGTCAACGTCTTGCCCAATAGGTCGATATCGGGCTGCTCGTCCATACGGAACCACTCCTTGGAGCGCAGGACCGCGAGATCCCTGGAGGTAGCAATATGTAGCTGCATAGGAGTCTCCGTCTTCCTCATGAACGTGTTCTCGAAGTCATCGTAAGCCCCACGGTACAAGAACTGGCTGATGACTTCCATGACAGGCTCGTTGTCACGGGTGATGGTTCCGCAAACCTCTACCATCTTGCCAGAATCCTGGTTGATAACGGCGTTGATCTGGGCAGTGGTCTCCACGACATCACCCTTCTTCAAGGGCTCAGCACCTGGCATCATGCGGAATTCGTTGGAGAGATGGACAAGCTTTAGAAGGTCGCCGTCGATGGTCCTTGGGAAGATTGGCTTGGTGATGGCCTTCCAACCAACCACAATAGCAAAGTCCATGGGAGCGAAGACCTCCTTGCCGGGGCGTTCCACAAAGGCCTCGCCGGTATTTCCGACAGCATAAACGAAGTCGTTGATCGCTTCGCTAGTGACTGTCGCCTTGCCTCCATCGAACGTCGAGGTGACAGGTGTGTCAAATGGCACAGAGTCTTCGCCAAACCAGATCTTGTAATAGAACTCCTTGATATGGTCGTTGCGTGCATCCATCACCTCCCGAATGGGCGCATAGCCGGTTTCAGGGTGGTAAGTGAACTTGAGAGGCAGCGATACAGGCCCGCCAGTGGCAGACCTCTCCTCGATCAATTTCACGACAATCTCTTGCTTGGCAACAGGGCCAACCTCGACTGTCTGGACATACTTGCCTGCAGTTGTGGGCTCGTAGATGGCGATGACAGTCCTGGCTGGGTCTTCGGGATGAGAGATCTCGACCCTCATGCCTCTGCTGGGAGCGAAGATTCTCTGCATGGGGTTTGTCTGGAACTTGTGGCCTTGAATGAAGACTTCAGCAGTGAAGAAGGCGTGTCTCCAAGAGTAACTCCTGCCAGCCAAGAGCTGCATCCAGTTGTCAATCTCCGGCATCGCTACGTTGGGAGC
>JAKLMF010000402.1:0-16850 GCA_022813555.1 Botryosphaeria agaves | reverse complement strand
GTATCAAGACGCTATGTTTGCTCACCAGTCCATGAGGTTGCTGAGTTGACAGGTCACTCATATGCTAGTTGACACATGGAGAGAGAAAAAAGCGCCATACACCGCCATCTGCTCACAATTCAGCTGCTCCACCAGCGCTTGTAATGTGAAATGTATACTGTTGTTTCGTGTAATCGTGCCAAGAGTGGCTACGCCGCAAGAACACCCTTACAAGCAGACCTTCGCAACGTTCATCTCATATAAGTCCACTCCACTTCAAGGGGTTTGCAAGTGGGTCTCTCAACATCTTAAGCACGTATTCCTCTGGCCATCTAGGCATCCACCAACCGTAGTTCTGATGTACAACTAGACTGCTTGCTGATAAGTTGGAGTTGTAGCATCGGAACATTAGATGCTGTGGAGTCGTACTCGGCAAGCCGAACTCGAAATGGACACCGTGCCCGTACGGCACAGCAATGCTTCCAAGTCACGTTGTCAAATCTGAAGCAAATCTACAAAATTCTAAAGCAAACTTAAAATCGAAGATTTCGCAAAACCCGTTCTACATGATGTCAGATCGGCCAAGGTAGGCCGGTGAGGTGGCACGATGGGATGCAAAACGTAACGCTTTAATGAAGGGAGCCAATACAAGTAACGGAATAGAACATTTTTGGGGATGTCGCAAGCAGCCTTGTAGGTCTTGGTAGAAAGAGTGGAAGCCGAATTTGGCAGGCGGAAAGCGGCGATGCGCTTAGGCAGCGTGGGTAGGTTTTGGCGGAGTGATTTCTGCACGTGCCGTTACGGGTTTGGATGATTCCTGCTATGGACGGTGATGGTCGTGGTGTGAGGACCTTTTGAGCGCCTTCTCTCGGTCTGAGTAGGAAGACGCAACAAGGGCTTCTCGAGCAAGGCAACTGTAATCTCATGCAAAGAAACTCGATCTCAAGCCAGAGTAATCCATTATGCATAGCGTGAAAAGCGCTTAGATGGTATGGATTTATGAGGATACGCTGCTATTGGAATGATGCGGTCACGCCATGCTCGTCTCTCAATAGAGATCCTGACGCTCTGACCGAAAGCGAACAACAGTACAAAGGGTAACGGTATCGGATGTAGAGATTTCGAAGTGAAACCAATTCTGGAGGGGTGGGGAAGACGACATATACTGTTGCAAGATCACACACAACGCGAGAAACGAAACCGTGGTACTCGATTCTCTACCAGGCGTTGAGCTGTTGCTTTGACTGTCAAAGCAACAATTCAACGCCTGGTAGCGACCCATGAATGCACAACCACCACGAAACTCAATTCTGCGCCTTGTGATCTGAAGTGACCCGAGAGATGCATATAAACGATTTTTTATCCCTCGTTCCTGTTCCATCTAGTTCGAACACCATATCTTATCTTTCGAAAGGTCTTCCTGACAATCAATTCGCACCACTTCCCACCATCGACGCTCTCAGGGTCTCAATTACAACCAACATTCTACTACTCTCACCATCAAACCTCATGAACCTTTATTATCAACCCTCATCAATCTTCGACATGGCTGCAAAGATCGACGACAACACTGAGGACGTGTTCTCCGGGGTGATGAAACCCTACCCGCTCTCCTCCCTTCCAACCAACAAGACCACTTGTCCTCGCTGTAAAAAGACCTACGCCGAAGCTGGGGCCAGCCGGCCCCCCGTACAAGCGCCGCACCCGGGCCCGGGAGGATCCTCAGCCCGCACGATCGAGCAAAGTCCCGACCCGACCGCTTCCACCCTGGCCCGTCCAACGGTCGGTACCACTGCCTCAGCCGACGGCACCTGCTGCGACCCCGTGGGCCTCCTCCGCTGCGGTCACATCTTCGGTAGGGCCTGCATCACACTCTGTTTCAACATGAGGTACCCCGATGCCGCCGACCGTTCCAAATTCGAGATATCCCAACTTTTCAGCCCTCGATGCCCGACGTGCGAGAGGAAGCAACCCCGCCTCGTTCAGTCCATGAACCGCGGTACGATGAGCTTCGCGGAGGGGAGCTGGCGCTATTGGCAGAAACGCTTCGTCAGTGGGATTCCATACCCCGACGCCGTGATCCAGATCGACCGCACTAGAAAGTTCAAGGCGGTGGATAAGGTGGTAACTTTTGCCAAGATCATCCACGAGAACACATAAGATGTGCCCCTTGGCCGGCACATATCCAATATGAGGGCGTGGAAAGCCAACGTGCGCGAGTTTGCGAGGCGGTGCGTCTACAGCTTGATTCAGCGTTCCGACTGCTTGAGGAAGAAGATGGACGAGTTGTCGCGGCGTGAGGAGCGACTTACGCTTGGGAAATATGACGACGATACTGTATAAGCACATGACGTGGGAGTTCAATCTTGGTCGTCGGCCGATTCGGGGCCGGTGATGTGGATATATGTGAGCATTTCGAGTGGAAAGAGGAGTATGTCCTGGAGGTGATAAGAGCGATCTTGGTCGAAGGGTTCGACCGAAGGGGTCTCCGGGTTTTGTTCAACCCACGTGAGCTTGGTGAAATGGATGCGCGCCTTGACGATCATGAGTTCTTGGCCTCGCTATGTGCCTCGAAGGGATTCCGCTTGGTGCCAAGAACCTGAGTGAAAGGAAATCGACTGAATGTATCTTAGCTGGAAAACCACTTTCATCTTACTCTCCAGCCACTGAACCATGTGATATAACAACCATGAGGCTTGGGCATCAATCACATTCTCACAGCAGTAACCCACGTCTGCCCAGGAACTGAGTGACATGCTCATGCCCATCAGCAGCCGCGGCATGAAACGGCGTCTGCCCATAGCAATCCGCATCATTGACATCAGCACCTGCGCACACAAGAGCCCTAGTCGCTTCCAAACGGCCCTCGTAGCACGCAAACCACAGCGGCGAGCGGCGATCCCGATCTCTCGCACCAGCGCGTGCACCATATTGCAAAAGCAGCGTTACAATTTCCGGCCGGCCTGACATCGCTGCGTGGTGCAGCGGCGTGCGGTGACTTTTGTCCACAGAGTCAAAGTCTGCTCCCGAGTCTAAAAGGGCCATGACGATTTCCACATGGCCGTGTGCGCATGCCAAGTGGAGCGGAGAAGAGCCTTTTCGGTCGGTCACGGTTGGGGAGGCGCCGTATTCAAGTAATGATCTCACGATGCTTGGATTCCCTGTTGTGACGGCATGCACGAGGGGAGTCAGCTCCTGCGCATCGGTTACATTGATGTACGCCCCCGCGTCCAGAAAGAGTTTGACCTCGTCGAGTCGGCCGTTCTCCACTGCCTGGAAGAGTTCGCGTGATGAGCCTTGATCTGGCGAATGAGGCTCTTGAGGAAGAACCACTTCCTCTATAGGCGATACCTCCTGGCTCTGTTGACGCGGAAGACTATAAGGGTTGGAGTGTGGGAGGTCTCTTGACTTCATCGCATCTTGACACACCTCATACCCAACTTTTGAATCGGATGGCCAAGTTTTAGCTCTGGTCTCCGGTATTGCTCGTGGTTCGACTTGTGGCTCAGTTCTGATAGGAGTAGAATCGTGCCACATCATAGAGACCAGGCCAGGTAACTGGTAACTCGCTGGATCCTCGCCTACCAACGTTGACGTTTCCGTGTCCTGTCCCCAACACTGAGATACACCAGAGTCGACCCTTTGCACTGACTCGATAGCGGGAGACACTCCCGAGCGAAGCTCAACCGACTGTGAGGGCAAATCCTGGATTTCCGCATCTGATTCAGATGCGCGCTGATGTTCTCCGGGTTCTCGAGTGTGCTGCTCGGGCGCTATAGATTCACTTTCCTTACCGCTTGCTTCCCGCGACGATTGTTTCGTCAAGGAGACGAAGTGATTCTGGTAAACTTTGGTGCCGAAAACCTCTTGGTCGAACTCAAAACGCTCGCTGAAGGACCTACGGTTGGCATCCAGAGCACTCGATGTCGGACTCCTCCGAATGGAACAGGTGTCTGGTTCCCGCAAGGACCTGGCATCCTGCCTGACTTGGTTGAAGATGCATTTGCTCTCGCTGCAGTCCATCAGGACCCGCTGCTCGGTCGGAGAAGATCTATGAAATGTTAATAACGAGGCTCACAACGACCGCGGGTTGAACAATTTTTGGTCGTTTCGGCAATGGGTTTCAAAGGACATACAATTTCATGACCTGCAACAGCAGACTCAACGCCTGCACCTGCACCTGCAGCATACCCTGATACTCCCTGACAGTACCCTCATCCCACAGATATTTCATCTTCCCCCTCCACCCAAGCTTCCTCCGCGCACCGCCGTTCACCTTCTCGACATGCGCATGGATGAGATTCATGAGCGAGTCACACGCAGCGAGGGACATCCCCAGTTGAGCGAACAGTCCATCATTCTCTTCGCGCGTTTGTTCCAGCCACGAGGAAATCTGTGTGCTCGCGGTTTTGATCGACGAGACCTGGACGAGGAGGAGCTGGATGTTGTGTTCCGCGCCCTTGAACTTCTCGTAGAGTGTTTGGATGTCGCGGATCACGCTTGTTGCGTCGCTGGCGAGCTGGAGACAGGACACCACGAGGGCAACTGCACTTATAGGGTCCATACTCAGAATGGGGAAGCTGGTGAGAGCGAGAGAGACAGAGAGAGACGGGAAGACTACGGCCAAGGCGAGAACTGAGAATCGCGCGAAGCTGTTCAGTTCAATTCGCCTCGAGCCAATACTTCGGGTGGCTCTATAGTCAATTCAATGCGTGCAACAATTTCAACTGACGTGTTATCAAGACTGAATAGGAACAAAAGACGATACATGCGATGCGAAAGGTACGAAAGGTACTTTGCGCTGTCACAACAGCCAGCGAGTTCGGCTGGTCGCCGTGACTCCAAAAAAAGCACAAACCCAGCCATGGCGCTTTTGGCCCCATGCTTCTGCATCGAGTAAATCCATCTGCTTGAGTCAGGTCACTGCCTTACCGATGGACTCGAGAATCCTCCAAGTCTTGTAATGTACTGCGCTGAGAGAGCTTTAGAACCGCGGGGCTTTCGAGAGACAGGCTAGAGACATGGGCAAACAAGGCAAGTATAAGTGAATGGGTTGCCTGACTCCACACACGCGACCATCAATTGTTTTTGTCGTCACCTAAATGAACACCACTACGCGCAACTAGGTTGAATCGCACACATTAATTTGCAATTCAATCTTCCTTGTAATGCTATTGTTCATGAGACAATGGGTTAGAAACGCAGAGCCAAGAGAAACGCCCGACCGTTATAGTACGAGAGAAGCCTACGTGTTGGCTCTGCGATCTCAGGAATTTGCACACGTTGGAGTCTTCTCTAGCTGGCCAACGCAACAACTACATTGCAATAACTAACTTCGACCTGGATAACAGATGATGCACGCGCCGATCCCGTCATGTGGATAGTGCACTCTGATTGGTTCGTACCTGGCATTAGGCCCGTTAGCAAGCCGCCGTCGCTCCAAACGCCAAATGTGCCCCCTTCCGCACGGGCAAGCAAGGTATTGGAGGGGTGTGCACGCCCGGCCGCCGAAAGGACGAAAGGGGCGTCTAGGATCATTTCTATCATTCTTACGAACTTCTTGCTGTTTACATTTTCGCATTGAACAACCATTCAGTACATCTCTTACTGTGCAAGAAGGTTGATCCCCTCCTTGTCCGCACCATAACCACGGAACCCCCTCTTGTGGGCCCCCCACAAACCAATCGGCATAGTTTGCTAATCCCAAAGACCGCTTTTCAATCCTATTCACTGGCACGTCAAATCACGGCTACGGACTGCAAGTACATGCGCGCAGGAGGTCGGTTACCGCTGCCGCTTGCCATCCCTCGATTGCACCGCTAAGCGCGTTCCTGCCCTGCGCGTCTGCGTTCGAAACACCATGAGCAACCGCAGCGGGCCGCTCTCACCCATATCCGTAGAAGCCAGCGACTGGTCACCAATTACCCGCTATCAAAGCAGTGTTTTTGGTTCCAACGGCAGCGAAACTGCATACCCTACTCCTTTGTCGCCTGGCAAACAATCCATCATTACACCGCCTGCATCAGGGCACACGAGCACAAATACCACAGGGACGGATGGAGGCATGCAGAACGGCATACACAAACACGGCAGTGGGAACCCGTCACCGCCAAGCTCAGTTGCTAGGTCCAGTGATGGCGCGGGATTATACTCAGAGAGCAGAACTGGGAGTGTGGACAGTCGGAAGGCATATGTCATGGAGGAATCGTTGGCAGAACACTATGCTGTACTCAAGAAGTACCTCCCGCCTCATCTACGGGAAGGCCAGGACACACCACGGCAAAACCGCGCGCGAGACAAGCTAGTCCGCCTTTCCGCTGTCCAGTTCCACGAGCTGAGCACAGACGTGTACGATGAGCTGTTGCGGAGGGAGGAAGAACGAAAGAAAGGCGGACCGGGAGCACCAGGGAATCACACACCTCCCCATCTCCTTCCAAAGGATAACTTCCACTACAAACGGAACCAGGCCCGGCAGAAGCTTTCGACGCTGCCCCCGGATCGGTTCCGCCAGCTGGCTACGGATGTGTTCTACGAGCTGGAGCGGAGATTTCCCAAGTTTGCGGGCGCGGGTATCGAGCGTTCGGCCAGTCCTGCCACGAGCGTTGCGAGCACCAATCGCGGCCATTCAAGTCGTGGTGGCACACCGAATGGAGTCAGCTCCTCTGCGCATCGCGCCCCTGCGAACCGCGGACCGCCCGTGCCGTACCGCACCGGTCCGACGAACGGTTACAGCAACCCTGGCCACGCCGCTGCCGGCTCTGGCGCATCTTCGAGCAACGACCTTGGTAGACCGCTTCCTAAGACCTTCCAGAGCAACACCATCATCCCGAACAAGAGCACGCTGGTGGAAGACGATGACGATCCGAGTGGCATGGACGACGATGATACCCACTCGGATGCATTTGGGCTTGAGAGTGCAGCAGGAAGGTCAAGCAAACGGACGACGGGCAAGAGCCTTGGCGGACAGCAGGACAAGCTTGTTGCGGAGTACCGCGAGAAAGTCGCGCAGCTGGAAGCACAGGTGAACGGGCTCAACGTGCAGTTGCGGGACAAGAACGAGGAGGTCGAGAGGCTGAGGACGGCCGAGAACGAGAAAGAAGCGGTGAGTCAAAATCTTCACCCACTCCGAATCTTCGTGCTGACCATAACCAGACCATGCAAGCTGAGCGCACCGAATGGACAACCCTCCGCGCAACCCTAGAGTCCCAACTCCTCGCCGCCCAAGACCTCAACGCCTCCCTCCGCACCACCCTCTCCCAACTCCGCACCTCCCACTCCGCCACCGAATCCGACCTCCGCGCCCAGCTCGCCTCCGCCCAGCAGCGCGCCAGTACCGCTTCATCCTCCTCCAGCACAGACGACTGGCGCACCCGCTACGAAACCCTCGAGCAGCAGTACACCCACCAGCAACAACTAACCGACGACGTGCGCCGCGAAGCCACCCAGTTCCTCGCCGAGATGCGCGCCCTCTCCGCTACGAGCAGCGCCGCGCTCGAGAAGGAAGAGCGCCTCGCCGCCACGGTTGCACACCTCGAGGCGGAGCTGCAGACGTGGCGGGCGCGGTACACGCGCGCGAAGGCGCAGGTGCGCACGCTCAGGGCGTCGAGCGTCGGGCTGCTGCTGCTGCAGGGGCCGGATGCGACGGCGGCGGCGGCGGCGCGGGCGCCGGAGGTGGTGAGCGAGGCGGGGCTGGTGTGGGACGTGCACGTCACGGCGTTCCAGCTCAGCATCGACGAGCTGCTGCAGACGGCGCGCAGGGGGGATGCGGCGGCGGTGCTGGAGGGGATGAAGGCGGTTGTCAGGTGTGTGAGGGATGTTACGGGGGATATCGATGCTGGGCTCGGGGGTGCCCGGAATTCGGCTTCCACTGGTACCTCTAGTGCTGGCGTTGCGACGGACTCGCCGCGCACGAGTGCTAGCAGTGCTGCACTCCTTGGTATCGATGCGGGGAGGGTGCAGGGCAAGCTGAAGGCGCGCGTGTCGGCGACGGCGAACAATCTGATCACGGCGGCGAAGAACCATGCCGGTGCGGCGGGGCTGAGTCCGGTGAGTTTGTTGGATGCGGCGGCGAGCCATTTGACGATGGCGGTGGTGGAGCTGGTCAAGGCGGTGAAGGTGAGGGTTACACCGGTGGAAGAGCTGGAAGGAGGGGCGGAAGAGGAGATGGAAGAGGAGGACGGGAGTTTGAGACCGGCGCCGTTGGGGAGGGGGGCGTGGAAGGGGAGGAGTGATTCGGCGTTGCAGAATGGGGTGGGGAAGGGGAGTAGGGGAAGTGGGTTGAGCTCTGGGTATAGTGAAGGGAGTTCGCCGGAGCGCGAGAGGGTGTCGAGTTGATGAGTCGGAGGAGTGGGCTTGCTACCGCTACTTACGAGTTGCCTGTGTGCATGGCTGTGATGGATATTGTTGCTAGGGGTGCATCGTTACGCTGCGGATCACAGTGATCCCTCAGGATCTGCGTTCTGTCAAACTTGAATTCATTGGATCGAAATATTCTCGTCATTCGTATGCAAGTATATGATGCTCGTGCCTCGAGCAGGCCACCGAAGCAGTCCGTTCAACATCGAGCAGCCCCCAGAACTCCTTAACCAATGTCCGAAAGTAAGAAATGTCGGGTATCTTTGACCAAAATGTCGCCATCAAAACACGTCCGTAAACACCCACTGCCAAACCTTAAGTCGCCTTCTTGATCTTGTTAGGTGGAAGCTTGCGGCAGTGAAAGCAAAGCCAGTCTCCAGTCGGCTCCTTGGTCATGTTGATGCAAGCCCAATGAAACCACTGATATGGACACCACTCGTTGTCACAGGCCACCATGTCGCCGTAGCTCACGCGCTGGCAGATGCAGTACTTGGTGTCGTCACTCTCTTCGTCGACATCCATGCCTTCCTCATCGCCGGCACCGTCATGCTGGGCGGACATGTTCTCGTCCTCTGAGCCCTCACTCAGAACACTCTCGTCATCACCAGTAGTGGAAGGAGAGGCTTTGGAGTGGCCCATGATGCGGCGTGCTGACTTCTTGGGAATGCCGCCTTTGCCAACCTTCTTGCGCATTTGCTGGTGAGGTGCAACCTTCTTCGTAGTCTTCTTCGCAGGACGAGGACCGACACTTCCCGCTCGGCTACCGCCGGGTGTGCTAGGCTTCGGCGTGCCGGGCCCAAGTGATGACTGTCGGAGGCTCGATGAGGCTGCTGGCAGCGTGCCGATGCTCTGAGTGAGACGGCGACGCTTACTGTCGCTTCCTACGGACATTTCACGCTGCCGTGCTGCTAACATCGACGCGTTCGAGAGTGAGTTAGGCAGTAGCAGATTGGGTTGGAGCCCAGCCATCGGTGAACTCATCCGCCCGGCTGCTGCGGAGCTTGCCATACGCGCCATCGCCGCGTTGGCGATGTTCGGTGCGCCACCTGAGGCGAGTGGGTTGAGTGGAGTGTTGGCTCCTGTGCTAGTGGGAGGAACGAGGTTGCCTGATGATTCTCGCAACAATGACGGGAAATTTGGGTCTGACGCCATGGAGCCGTCAAGTTGGAGGTCACGTATCTTGATGTCTAGCCGCTTCACCTGACGATCGAGCTACACTTGCGTCAGCGGGTCTGTTCACCTGAGCAGAGAAGAACAGTCACATACCAAAGCTGATGCTTTCTCAGCAAGAGCGATCTTTTCTGCTTGCAAAGCCTCTGCTCGATCATACTGTTGCAATATCGTCTTACTATATGCTTCCTCTTTGGGATTCGCTAAAAGACTTCCGTTGTGCTTGATGAACTTCTGTATGTTGCCATCCCGGTGGTTGATCACATTGCGGCTGTCTTGGATGAGCTGCTCTTTTGCCTGCATCTCTTCCATGAGATGCGCTATCTCCGCCGGGAGATTTGCGACTGCACATTCTGGTGAGCCTCGGTCCTGCAGCAAGTGAAGTAGAATCACAAACCATCGTGAACAAACTGTTCGAGAACAGAAGCGGCATCCTCTACGATCGCCATGGCCGCGAAACACGTTGAGATAACACACGGCGGGGGAAAGAGCGATATAAATGGAGTCGCCCTGCGTTACCATGCAGGTACTTCTGTTCGCACATCCAACATCAGAGTTCACAAGTTAGACGTGTTCTCATCGTTTTAGCTGACCTCGTTCTAAGTTCAGTAGTCAAGTGTAAGTATGATGGTCCAGCTTCGCCATCAAGTCACGAAATAAGGTTGGGTGACTAATCAGCCCTATCAGATCAGGAATAGCACAGCCACCCGCCACGATGGAGCGGTTGTCGAAACGTGACCTGCAGAAGGCTGGTCTGTATCACCTCTTCCAAGATTCAATCCCGCCAGAGGGTTTCTTGCAGAACTCGGTAGCAGATCCTGGTTCTTCACCTTCTTCGTCTCGCAGAGATAGTGTGGGGGAGTCATCCTCCGGGCAGTGCGGTGAAGATTTATCAGACAGTTCTCCACTAGATCCGCGTTGTAGAAGGCGCAACAGAAACCACCAGGCTGTAGAACCTAGTGAAAGGTCTTCATCAGGCAGCTCTCCGATAAATCAAAACAGGAGGTGCAGGGATAGATCTCCATCTGAGGAGGAACCTCAACCTGAGGAAGAACCCCCACCTGAGGAACAATATCAACCTGAGGAGGGATCTCAATCTGAGGGGTCCGACTCAAGTCCATCACCAGGCAGCTATCCGGCAACCCTAGCTGTTAGGAGGACGCGCAACAAGGAGGCGCAATCTATAGAATCCGACAATCATTCACCACCAGAAGGTTCACCCCCACAGCAGCGGCGCAGTGCGAGCCGCACAACAGACTCGCAGTCTGTAGAAAGTCCTCCTGCAGAAAACGGGGGAGACGAAGAGGAAGCTGAAAGGAACGAAGAAGAGTCCGAAGAAGACTGTGACGACGAGCGCGACGTAGATTACGAAGAAGAGGACGACGAACCGGACGACGAAGACGAAGACGAAGAAGAAGAAGAGGTTGTAGGGGACGTTGAAGAAGACGAAAGAGTGAACGTTGAAGAGGACGAAGAGGACGAAGAGGAAGCGAACGACGGAGAGGACGAAGACCACGGAAAGCACGTCCGCAATCCGCCTTCAGAACCTGTCAAGAAGGCGCGGTTTGTAGAATCCAGCAGCATTCCGTCGCTCGACTATTCATTCCTACAGCTGCAGCCCATCAAGAAAAAGAGAATTCTAGAGGACGTTGAGGAAGACGCTAAAGAGAACGTGAAAGTAGAGGTGAAAGAAGACGTCGAAGAGCACGAAGACGACGAAGAGGGCGGGGAGGACGAAGACTACGCAGAGCGCGTCCCCAATCGGCCTTCAAACCCTGTCAAGAAGGCACAGTCTGTCAAATCCGGCATTAATCTGCTGCTTGACTATTCACCTCTACAGCTGCGGCGCAGAGACAGCCCGCGGGTTGTACTGAGTTACTCCGAGCCCGGCAGGCGCAGCGAGGACGGTAAGAACAGTGACGAAAGGGAGGAAGACGACGCATCTGATAGGCATTCCAAACCCACAGAGGAACCATCAGATCACTCAACGCGAGGACCAAGGTCTCAGGGAGGCAGCCCACTCCGTGTATCTTCCAGACCTCGTGATACAATGTCACCTGCAGCCGTAGTCCAGGAGTACAGGCCTCCGCATTCAGAACACACCTACGATCACTACAGGGAACTCAGTGAGAATGCCAAGGCGGCAATTTTACAGAGAGCCGCCGAGGAAGCTGGCATCGAAAGGCCGAGAGGTTACACAGTCTCGTTCCACTACAACCCAAGAGTCGAGCAGCACCACTTCGGAAGCCAGCATCCCATGAAGCCATGGCGTTTACAACTGACAAAACAACTCGTGCTGGCCTATGGACTGCAATATGCCATGGACAACTTCGAAACGCTTCCTGCGACTAGGGAACAACTGGCAGCCTTTCACTTCGACGATTACCTAGATTTTCTCTCAAAAGTCACACCTTCAAACATGGACTCCTACATCCACGAGCGCGATCGCTTCGACATCGCCTCCACCAACCCCGCCCGCGCCGGCGGCGACTGTCCCGTCTTCGACGGCATGTGGGACTACTGCCTGAAGTACAGCGGTGCGACCATCGACGCTGCGCGCAACCTCATCAGCGACCAATCCAGCATCGCGATCAACTGGTCCGGCGGGCTGCACCACGCGAAGAAGCGCATGGCTTCCGGCTTCTGCTACATCAACGACATCGTGCTCGCCATCCAAATGCTGCTGCGGCACCACGCGCGGGTGCTGTACATCGACATCGACATCCACCACGGCGACGGCGTGGAGGAGGCCTTCTTCTCCAGCGACCGCGTCATGACGCTCAGCTTCCACAAGTACGACGGCCAGTTCTTCCCGGGCACCGGGGACCTTCTCGACAACGGCCCCAAGACGATTAAGAACCCCGGCGCCCACTACAGCATGAATGTCCCGCTGAAGGACGGCATCGACGACGACCAGTACGCCCGCCTCTTCCGGGAGGTCACGGGCCGGGTGATCGAGGCGTACGACCCGCGCGCCATCGTGCTGCAGTGCGGCGCCGACAGCCTCGGCGGCGACCGGCTCGGCCAGTTCAACCTGAACATCCAGGCGCACGGGCAGTGCGTCGAGTTCGTGAAGCGGCAGTGCCACGACCGCCCGCTGCTGATCGTCGGCGGCGGGGGGTACACGCCGCGCAACGTCGCGCGCACCTGGTGCCACGAGACGGCGCTGTGCGTCGGGCTCGCGGAGCTGCCGAATAGGATCCCGGGTCATGTGCCGTATCGGCAGGCGTTCATGGAGGAGTGTAATGGGAATGGATTGCTGTATCCGGAGTTGGGGCATGGTCCGAATCGGCATAAGAATGATAATGATCAGGCGCTGCATGATAGGATTGTTGAGCATATTACCGAGGAGCTGAGGTATTTGAAGGGCGCGCCGAGTGTGGGGATGAGGCATATCCCGGGGGATTATTTGGCGCTGAGGAAGGAGGTTGATGAGGAGATGGCGGAGGAGGATGAGGAGAGGGAGAGGAGTGAGGGAACGCGGAGGAGGAGGGAGAGAGGGACTGGTGGGAGGGGTGAGCTACGGTAGGGGAGTGTACCTTGGTGTTGAATTTTGTGGTGCGGGCGTTGGGTGTGAGGGCGCTGTGTGATACCCAAGACGGGAGGCGTTTGTTTGAGCTTGTATTGATGGCATGGCCGGTGTCTCCATTACTGTTGAGGTCTGAGTCTGCCATGAAGCCTCAGTGTACCCCATAATGCTGGACAAGGTCGCGGCGGCACGAGCATAGATATGGTATCACCTGACAAAGAGTCTCAATACCGAAATGTTGCCTCAAACGACTATCCAACTACTTCGTTTGTGAAGCCACGCTTGTAGCAAAGTTGATGGACCATTTGTATGCATCAACAATACAAACCGAACTCGTAATCATTCCCTATGCAGCCACCAACCAGTAATCACACATGCCACCACAGATACAAAGTGACCGAAAACCAAGCACAACAAACACCGAAAGAGTCGTCGAAAACCCGATCGCCCACCAAAACCCCTCACTACCCACTCCCACCCCCACTCATCCCCCATGTCCCCCCCCCGCCCCATTCTGATAAATCAACTGCGGCCACTGCGGACTCCCCTCCCCCTGCTGCCTCCCCCCACCAAGCGTAAGCAACGCATTCGCTGCCGGATCCGTAAACCCCTGCAGCCCCACATTCGGGAACGTCTGCTGCGTCCAGCGGGCCCACTCCGTCGCCGCCAAGCTATCCCCCGGCACGGGGCCGTAGCTGTTCTGCACGGGGTAGGCGCCGGACTCGAAGGCGTTGGTGGTGGGATTGGGGGGCGGCGGCGGCGGCGGGTAGGATGATGGTGAGGGGCCTGGGGCTGTGGGGGCGGAGGAGCGGTCGGCGGCGGGGTAGGGGTAGGAGAGGGAGGGGTAGGGGGTGCGGTTTTGGGAGACGGAGGGGTCGTCAGGGGGGAGGTAGGAGGGTTGCGGGGCGGCGGTGGCGCTGTTGGAGCGTTGGGGGGGCCGGAGGGGTTGCGGAGAGGCGTTGAGGAGGCCGTACGGGGCTGAGCGGTCGTAGGCGTCGGGGGTGGATTGGGGGGGGATGGGGTCAAGGGCTTGTGCTGAGGGATGGTTGAGGGCGGCGGAGGCGGTTTGCTTGGTCAGGCTGCGGCCGATGGTGACGAGGGCGTTGCGGACGATGGCGCCGACGGTGTCGCGTAGTTTTGAACCGCTTCCTGCTTGATGTCAGTCGAGTACACAAAAAGGAATATGATTTGTGACTTACGCAAGACTAACCCTACTTCTCCCAGTATGTCGAGCCACTGCTCCATGTCGGACCGTAGCTTGTCCATAGCCACCGGCGTCATTTGTTCCGAACGCTGGTTCTGCACGAACAAGGTCGTGAAGATAGCCGCAAGATACACCGTGATTGCGACCCATGGCATGTCCAAGCTTTTCCAATGCCGCAGCTGACTCACCACGTCAAGCATCTTTGTAGCGGCCTCAAGAGACTTGCTCTCACTCATCGATTTGACCTGAGGGTCTGACGACCTGCAGAGGGCCGGATGATGCAGCAGAAGCTGGAACTCCAGGTCCCAATACTTCAGATACAGCGCAAACACACGGTCCTCCTGCGACGCATGCGAGGGATCCGAGATCTCGGCTGGAATCGACTCGCGCCAGCGACGCAACTCGTCCTCTAGCTTGCGGACAGTGCCTTCATATGCCTGAGGTCGCAGCTTGATGCTGTAGATGGTGCTATACATCTCCGGAAACAGAGCCATGATCTTGCACGTGAAGATGCCGACATTGAAGGAGCACTTGCGGAACTCTGCGACCTGATTCTCCCCAGGCAAGTTGTCGTGGAGTGGTTCGGGAAACTCGATGTCGATATCTTGTGCACGTAAAGGAATGGGACGGCCAAGCTTTCCACACAGGCCCGCATGGAGTCCATGAAGGGTCCAGAAGACGCGTTTGCGCATCTCGATCTCATGCGGGTCGCGTATGTCCAAGCTGTCCTTCCACACTTTAAGTGATCGATGAAGACCTATCTCGATAGCCAGGCCTAGAGCCAGATGCGACATGATCCATGCAGCACCCGGCCTCGGGAAATTGCGCAGGTGGATTGATAGCAGAGTGAGCGCTTGTATGTCAGCAAGAGTATGGCCAGTCATCAGTTCGTGATAATGGCTGACAGCGAAGCGAAAGTGTGCATGCGACTCTTCGAGTTCTGCCTCGTTCCAGTTGCGCTGAGAGATTTGGTGCTTCAAGTGGGCCAACATCATGTGTAAGTGGACGCGCTCAACTATGGAGGGACGCGGCTGCGATTGGCTGTAAACTCTCGAAATCTAGGATTGGTAAGTAGCTAGCTCGTTGAACTATTGGCATCTGTACTGAACTCACCAGTTGCATCATGGAAGGCTTGTGTAGAACCGGAGTGTATGGGTTGACCGATCGGAAATACCATGTCGCATACTCTTCACACGCTGCTTGAGTTGGTGGCAGTTGCGGCTCCTGGATATCTGGAATCCTGTTCATGGCCAGGTCAACGCAACGCTTGTACGATACCGGTGAAGTGGCATCGTCAGCTTGATCCGGCACAAACTCGCCAATGTCAATGTCTGCCCCAAAGAAGGTGAGATGCATGCCTTGGATAGGGCTCAGATTGGGGCCGCCCAATGACACTCCTAGGTAGTTGTCGCCAATACAGCCAGTGCGGAACGATGGCAGTGGCAATCTGTCGAACATGTTCCCGACCTGAGTTATGGGACTAACGCTTTCGACACCGCCGCTACCCTGCACATGGTGCTGAAGAAGTCTGGCAGTGGCCTGGTCCTGGCTCCATGATGGACTTGGTGCAGGTGGCGCCCAGTTTCCGTCTGCCGGGACATATCCAGCGTGAGCGCCGAATGATCGAGGGTCGACTCCCACCTCCTTCAATTTATGCTCGCACTCTAGTAGTCTTTGCCTGAGGTATCGATTCTCGTCCTCTACACGATCGGTATAACCCCGTGTTGTCGCTCGGCCGGTGATCCGGTCGGTGGTCTTGCATGCTTGATTGCTCTGCCTGCAAGGCGTGCAGGCACCGGCGGAGGCATCACAGCGGATCTTGCGAATCTACGCCACGCGTGTCAGCATCTGTGCGAGGGATTGACTTTTCAGGACGCGAGAGTGAGCGCGACGGCGATGACATACCTTACACCTGTCGCATGCTTGACCGGTACGCGTCGAGGTGGAGAGCTTCCTCCGCACCGAGTTGGAGAACTCCTCCGGTGAAGCCTGTTCGGACTTGACGCGCTTGCGATTGTTTGGAGGATTCGAGTGATCTGAGGGCCCGTCGCCCTGGTCCGGTGCGTCCATGATGGGGACGAGGTTATGGAAGATGCCGTCGGGCTAATAGATTGTCAGGATGGCAGACAAGACAACCTCTCCCCACCCTTACGTACTCTCAAAGAGTAGACTCAGCGCGGGAAAACACGGTCGGAGAGTCTTGTGAAGACGCTGAAGCGCGAAACGTACTTGGTAATTTCCCTGTGACTCGTCGTTTCTGACGCAGTGCTATGAAGTTCACGAGCCGCCTCCGCGTCGGTCCGTCACGTGGATTTTGGTCACATGACGTGACTGACAGCTGGAGGTTGTGTCGATTACCTTGCCCTATTGTACTCGTTGCTTCTACTGTTTTAGGGATTTTGAACACTTGGATATACTGCTTCCTTAGTTTCCATTCGTTATTCGGATATCTCGATTCGCTTGTATATTGAATCAGCATACGAAGTGTCTCAAGATTTGCATTCACACTCATCAAACTCAATACAAGAGATGTTTTGTGGATCTTCTGGGCGGAAGCACAGCTTGAACGGCAGAGGCTGATGTTTCTTCAGGCTTGAGCCCGGTCATTAAGAG
>JAKLMF010000401.1:0-16874 GCA_022813555.1 Botryosphaeria agaves | reverse complement strand
CGTCAGCAGTGGCGTTCGCCGGCTCAGTTGGGTTCTCATCCTTGGCCTCCTCGATGACAGGGAACTCAATCGCAGGAACGTCAATCTTGCATCCATCGGCCTCGGGAAGCTGTGACATGAACGGTTCGCCCCCCTTTCCGGACATGACATCCGCATCGAAGGGGTTGGCGGGTCCCTCTGGTAGCTCCAAGACGGAGAACACCTGGGGCTGCTGGAAATTGAAGCCCGTGTTGTGCATGGCCCAATTGTTGTTAAGGTTCAGCGTCGATAAGTCCAGTTGAGGCTCAGGAACTAGAGTCATTCCCACGTGTTGAATGTTGTTTTGTGGAACCTCTAAGAACTCCGGTTGAGGTGCCGAATACGAACTATCCTTACGACCCGATGCAGAGCTGACTGAAGACGCTCCTGGCATAGGCAGAGACTCACTGAGGGAAGGATCCCGACTTAGGTCGTCAAGAAATGGATGAAACGCCGGATGTCGCAACAGCCTCTCGATGAAGGCTCTGGAGCGGGCATTCTCTTCCATGAGAGCGTGGTTCTCCTGGTGGAGTTCGTTACATTCGTTCGTCTTGGCGGCGACTTCGCCTTCAAGCTGGCCAATGTATTCTGGAACAAGTCAGCAAATGATCGAAACGGACAATCCGGAAAATTATGACCTTTTCTCCTGGAACGGAAAGCTCGAGCAGAGACCTTGTTGCGCAGCTGTCGGCGCTCCTTGCTGCTCAACTTCTTGCCCTCTTCGCTAGCAAGAAGTCGCTCATCCTCATCCATATCCTCCTCGTCCTTCTTCATTCTAATAATGTGGGGCAGTGCACCGCCAGGTGAAGCACTATCGCTGGAAGAGAGTGCACTGTTCTGGCGTATCTGGTTGACCACACGGGCGATGGTCGCTTCAGTACGTGCGTCGGTGAATTGATGAGAAGCTGACCGTCTTGCAGGGTGGTCCCGAGACGGTTGTCGCGAGTGCTGGAGCTTCTGCTGCTGCTGCTGCTGTTGCTGGGCCGCCTGTTGTTGTCGTTGCTGCTCTGCCTGTGCCTGGGCTTTGGCAAGCGCGGCCTGTTGGTGCATACCGGGGAAGAAACGAACGTTCGCGGGACGTTGCTCCTCCTGAGCAGTGATGGCGCTAGGATCAACGAAATCATCTGACTGCGACGAAGCACCACCTGGCGGAAAGAAGAACGCAGGTAATGACCCGGTCATTTCTGTGTCAATGTGAAAGCCAGCACTAGCGTCGACGCCACTCGACGATCCGAAATCGAACATGCCGGAGTCGTCCAAACCAGTGTTGCTGAACATGTATCCTCCGTTGCTATGTTGGCTCATGGCTGTCAAATTAGCCAAAGATCCGGTCGGGATGCCCGTTTGTTGCTTGAACTGGCTGTACTCATGACTCGGCCTGATTGGTGTTTGTAGTTCCTCAGACTGGTCGAGCGGAAGAATGGTGCTGGTGGGACTTGTCATCGTCGACTCTGAACGCGGTAGTGCCAGCTTTGAGGTGGAGCTGGTTGGTGTTGGAGAGGGAACCGCGCCAAAGTCCACCCAGCTTTCCAAGTCTGAAGGGTCCATGCACTGGTTGGACTGAGCGAAAGTCATGGTTGGTTGCGTGTAAAACGTCGTCGCCATCGAGAATAGGTTGCCGCAAGAGGCAATCGTTTCGTGAAGTGAGTGCTGGGGCTGCCTCAGTCAGGCGTGGGTGACCTTTTGAGGTACCTGTGATGCCTGTGTACGAAGCACGTAGTAGGCTGTGAAGTGCCGCGTCAGCTTCTGCGTTCCAGCTGCCGGACCGATCACCGACGCCTATAAAAAGTAACGGTTGCCCTTTTCGAAGACACAAACAACAGCTTTCAACAGGCGATATACAAAAGATTCTCAGAGACAAGATTGACTTGGGAACTCACTCGCAGATCAAGATTTGACGAAGATGAAGGAGATGTCGATGGGAGTTGAGCGAGACATAGACTTGCTTTGGGGACCCGGCGTGCATTGCTCAGCCTCGATGCTGATCCTGCCAGTCCGAGCTAGCCAATCAAGCGTCACGGAAGCCGCGACAGGGCGTTCACCCTTGCACGTCTCGGCTCCGGCAAATCCGTGGCAATCACATCAGGCCACACGTCAGAAAAGTTAGGACTCCTCTCCCGCTTGACAGGAGAGAAGACAGCCCAGCGTTTATGCTAGGCGCCCTTCTACAAGCGGAATGTCCTCAAACGTTTTCGCCGACCTCCGACATGCATCGCCTGAAATCTGCATGAGGAACTGCAGGTCGTTCCTGTTGCATCCAATCGCATCCAATCGCATCCACTTCGCATCCTGCAGCGCCGCATAAACATTGCACATGCTTGGATACAAAAATCAACCAATCGCTAAGTGAGGACCACCAAGGCTTGGGAAGACTGGTGTGGCTGTGCCAGGAGATCGCCAGGTCACTCGACTGAAATGCTAGGAAACCTGTGCTGGGTTAGTCTCTGCGACGCGGCTGACAGAAAAGCCCTCCTAGTTTTGTTCCTAGGCCTCTATTACGGTTATGGCCGGCAGGCTGAGCAGAAACCTAACAGTCGGTTGAAAATGACATGGGAGTTGTTACGGATTCCGTTGAATGATGAAAAAGGTCATGTAACATGACTGGCACAATGCGATGTAATACCAGACGAAAGGGATACCTAGTTTGTACAAAATGTGGAGGGTGTGAGGTGATTGCACGGCAACTCGGCCTGCTCACGGAAGCCCGGCAAGGGAAGAAATGCGTCGAGGCTGAGGACCACACAGGGGAATCCCTTCAGCCATCGCCAAAAATATATACATAGACGGAAGCTTATGTCGGTAATCGCAGAGTGGGTTGCGAAGGTATTACCAGAAGTAGAAGAAAATGCGTAACTAGTACTTTACATTGAGAGCTGATCTCATGAGTGATTTTCGAGACGATGCGGGGGAAGGGTTCAGCCTCCTGAATCACACTGATTGAATATCAGCAGACACTTATAGCTTGGGCTCTGGTGGTATCAGGCCGTGCTGTGCGTGCTATGTGGCATTTTAGATGATCGCACCGCCTGGGCAGACGTACCGATGCAGCCGGTGCATTGGTGATGGAGAGGATTAAGCAAGATCAGTATGGGTTCTGTCGTGGAGGTCCACATTCGTGACCGGACTCTCCGTCCGCCATGAGAGATGCAAGCTCCATCTCGAGTCCTACCTGACATCAACTGGTCTACCCTGTGCTCGAACTTCTGCGTGTTAAGCAGACCTGTTGTTTGACACGATTTCCGCGGAGTTAAAACGGAAATAGATGTAGCTCTTTCAGTAGGCGGCGAGTTCCGGTCAACGTCTTTGCTGGAGACTCGGCTTCAAGAAAGAAATAGACAATCTCGCAACTCTATCCGCAACGATGGTCTAATAACCTCTGTGCCTGTCTGAGAATCTGCTACACGCTCAGACAATGGCAGAATCCGCCCTTCTGTGGCGCAGTCCCATCGCTGTGCGGACTGCGAAGCGCGTGGCAAGGTTCGATTGCAGAACTGCGCCTCGGACTGCATGGAGACAGCAGTATGCGGCGCGTGGCATTGCGACCGCTGCAGCGACCGAGCAGCCTGCGTTGGACTTTCCAGAGCCTCCGGTAGGCCTTCCGCCGACACCCGTTCAGCGCAGCGTTGAAAGCAGTCGTAGAGGAGCCATCCGGCAGGCAAAACCGTTCTCCGAGTTCCTGACCGATAACTTTCACCGTCAACATGACTACCTGCGAATTAGTGTCACGGAACGCTGCAATTTGCGGTGCCTGTATTGTATGCCAGAGGGTGCGTACCACCAATCGCTCCCAATCGTACATGACTGACATGCTTCATTATTCCAGAGGGTGTGCCACTATCTCCTTCCGAGCATATCCTTACATCTCCAGAAATATTCTACCTTTCCTCTCTCTTCGTCTCGCAAGGTGTCACTAAGATACGCTTGACGGGTGGTGAGCCTACTGTTCGCCGTGACATCGTTCCGCTCATGAACTCAATCGGCTCTCTGCGCTCGAAAGGCCTACGAGAACTCGCAATCACAACAAATGGAATATCTTTACACCGCAAGTTGGACAGCATGGTAGAAGCAGGCCTTACGGGTGTAAACCTAAGCTTGGATACGTTGGACCCGTTTCAATTCCAGATCATGACGAGGCGAAAAGGCTTCGAAGCAGTCATGAAGAGCATAGACCGAATCCTGGAGATGAACAAATTAAGCGCAGGCATCAAGCTGAAGATCAACTGCGTCGTCATGCGTGGACTTAATGAACGAGAGATAATACCATTTGTGGAGCTAGGAAGGGAGAAGGATATTGAGGTCCGCTTCATTGAGTATATGCCCTTCGATGGCAACAAATGGAGCAAAGGCAAGATGCTGTCGTACCAAGAGATGTTGGATATCATTCGGGCGAAGTATCCTGGGCTGCGCAAGGTTCAGGGTCACAAGAATGACACCAGTAAGACGTACGAGATTCCTGGCTTTGTGGGCAAGCTTGGGTTCATCACAAGCATGACGCACAACTTCTGCGGAACCTGCAACCGGCTCCGTATCACCAGCGATGGCAACCTCAAAGTCTGCCTGTTCGGCAACGCAGAAGTCTCATTGCGCGATTTGCTTAGAAAAGGCAACGACGGCAAGCCCATCGATGAGGAAGCTTTCGAAGCAATGAAGCAGATTGAGATGGACAGACGGCAAGGTCTCTTAGGAGGCGAAACAGCGCTCGGATGGGGAGAGCGAGAGCGAGAGCTGTTAGAAGTCATAGGCATCGCGGTCAAACGAAAGAAAGAGAAGCATGCAGGCATGGGCGAGCTCGAGAACATGAAGAACAGGCCCATGATACTCATTGGTGGGTAGGTTCCGCAAATTTTTAAGACGTTTGTTTCACATTGTTCTGGTCTGGTTATGAAGCACGGCGTTGGGTACTGCGCATCACAACACGTAGGGGTCAGCATGGGCGGCGCTTGGTGGGCTTGACATGGCACAAAGCGGCGTTCGATACCACTGTCTATATCTAGGCGCTTATCAGTTTGAGAACACGTAGCACATTCCTAGGTGGTTCATGCCGAAAGTGTCTGCGTCCACTCTTCCCACAAGCGCCCTTGTTGCTGTCACACAGAAGTTCATGACTGCGGAGCCCGCTCGTGCCAATTTCTGGCCGTCCTTTTCGTGCTTGCATCCTTTTGGTTTCGTTGTGCCGTCTCCGTGTCTACTTCTATTCTTCGTACTATGCTATGGAAGCGCCAATTACTAACCAATCAAACAGATAAACAACATGTTCGCACAAACACACATGCACCCAAAGTACCTTCGTTGAATTTGTCCACCCACAGGCAAGGTTTAGCATTGAACCCCACGCAGTGGACCAATATCCCGACATACCTCCTGCATAACACGCTCGACTCTAGTCCAACAGTCTACCAGTCTCGTTTTTACAGCACTAGCCGCAGCCAGTCCCTGCAGAATGCGGTATTACCGCACAGATCCGACGTTTCCAAGTCTTTCAGTACCAACGTACGACTCCAATATCAAGGAGCTGCTTCCCGCTTCAGCCGGTCTTTCTCTGCCACTACAGCCAGAGAGCGAGGTGAGGACTGGAAATCTAACAACAAGAGGAAAAAGTCAGAGCCGCTTCGTATTGAAGCATGTCTGGCTTCAAAAGTGGAAGAGCTCGAGGCTAAAGTGGAAAAACTCGAGGCTTTCAAACTGAAAGCGCTCGAGGCTTTAAAACTGACAGACGAGGCGGAAACCCCTGGCCTGTGTTTGTACAACGCGACCCCTCTGGTCCACTATCGGTACTCATCCGACCCCGCTGGAAGAGAATATGGCCCGGAACCGCCAACTCAGCAAGAAATCGCGCAATGGACAGCCTTGAGGACAGAATACACGCGAGAACCGGAAGCCGCGCGAGAAGCGGGAAGGCAGCCAGTCGTAACATGGCAACCCGCTCTGGGCCATGCGCCGATGCAAGAACAGCCGCAAGAACATCCGCAAGTCCCCTGGCAACCGCCCCCTCCCCCTCCCACACCCACCCCCTCCTCACCCCCCTTACCCCGCCTCACCCACCTCACCCCCACCGGCTCCGTCCACATGGTCTCCGTCTCCGCCAAACCATCCACCGCCCGCGCCGCCATCGCCGTCGGCCGCGTGCGCTTCTCGACCCCACACCCGCTGTCCCTCATCACCACCGCCTCAAACAAGAAGGGGGATGTGCTGGCGGTCGCGCGCATGGCGGGCATCGTGGCGGCCAAGAAGACGAGCGAGCTCGTGCTGCTGTGCCACCCCGTGCCGCTCTCGCATGTTGCGGTTGAGGTCGAGGTTGTGGGGGCGGAGGAGGATGGTGGTGTCGGGGCTGGGGCTGGGGCTGAGGCTGGGGCTGGGGTGGGAGAGGGGGATGGGGATGGAAGTACGATGGAGGGAGCGGAGGAGGTGGAGGTTGCGGCGTCCGATGACGACTCTTCCGCCTTGTCATCATCATCATCATCTTCTTCTTCTTCTTCTTCTTCTTCTTCGTCATTGCCTTCGGCGCCACTGCAGCCGCAGACAGCCGCCCTGCCACCAGCGAGGTTCGGCGCCGTGCAGATCGAGGCGCGGGTCGAGTGCACGGGGCCGACGGGCGTGGAGATGGAGGCGCTGAGTGCGGTTATGGGGGCGTGCTTGACCGTGTATGATATGTCTAAGGCGGTGGATAAGGGGATGGTGGTGGAGGGGTGCAGGGTTGTTTTCAAGGAGGGGGGACGGAGTGGGATGTTTAGGGAGAGTGGGTGGAGGAGTTTGGCTGAAAGGCAGGAATGAGGGGGTCTATGTTTTGGAGTGTTGTTCCATATCGAGGGATGGCTTACTGGGTATCGTACAGCTGAGCGTGCAGCGTGAGTTTGGTGTTGCCTGTGCAAATTAGACGGAATGTCCATATGTGGCGTTATGTATGAATGTGTTTATATACATAGACAATAGATCTCCTCGCTACCTCCCAATCACTACCCGACAGCTTCCACCCCTCCCCTCCCCACCTCCCCGCGATCCTCAAAGAAACCCCTCTCCCCTCTCAACTCCTCCACCAGCTCCCAAAACGATAACCTCCCATAGTCCCCCCGTCCAATAATCCCCTCCTTCGCGACCCCCTCCCCCCTCTCCACATCCGCCACAATCTCATCAAACCGCACCCAATCCCCCGTCCTCGCCAACGCCTTCACCACCTCCTTCAGCGCCTGCCACCCCGCACTCTTCCCATCCCTCGTCATCCTCGCCAAGAAAACCATCATCCTCCCGACCTCCCCCGCCCGCGCAAACCCCTCCACCATGCGGTCATAAAACACCAGATCCTTGGGCGCACTCACGAGGTTCATATTGCGCCACAGCGCGTCCACGGCGCCTAGGTCCGGCGGCTGCCGCGCGAAAAGGTACGTCATCAGGATCGTGTAGATGTGCGGACTCAGCTGGATGCCGCGCGCGCCCATGTACTCGAGCACCGCGTGCGCGGCGGGGGCGTTGTCGTGGTGTTTCAGCAGCCCGTCGATCATGGTGCTGAACACCCAGGCGCTGGGCTTCAGCCCTCTGGCCTCCAGCTCACCGAGCGTTTCAGCGACGCGCGCCGTCTGCTGCTCCGGGGCGACGCCACCGACCTGCGAGCGGAAGACGGCGTTGATGATGATGGTGAAGGTGCGGACGTCGGGCGGGATGGACTGGGCCTCCATCTGCTGGAGCAGCTTCATGGCTTCGGGGAGGTTGGCGTCGCGGACAGCGATCTGGATGAGGATGTTGAAGGTGGCGGCGTCGGGGGCGATGCCGTAGGCGCGGGCCCAGCGGAAAACGGAGCCGATCAGGTCGTTGCGTTTGTGGCGGGAGAGGGCGGTGATGACGGCGTTGAGGATGGAGACGTTGGGTTTGGGGGCGGTGGGGTGGTCGCCGAGGGTTGTGAGGTCGAGCTTGGGTTCGGGGTGTTTGCTGGTGGGCTTTTTGGACTTGGGCCGGGGGGATTTGGTTTGGCTGCTTCGTACTACGGTTATCCAGGCCTGGCCCATTTCGTTCAGCGCCCCGAGACCCTCTTGGAAGCGACGGGCTAGGAGCAGGCCAAAGATCCTGGTTGACCAAGCATGCGCATCCGGACGTGTGCCCGAGGCCAGCATTCGTTGCCAGATAGCCTCCAGGGAGGTGATGTCCCGAGACTTGCCGCATCCGTCCAGCATCGCAGTCCATGTCTTGACAGTAGGCTTGGTGCCGTTGGCGACCATGAAGTTCCAGATTTCCAGCGCTCGCTCCGCCTTCTTCATTCCCCACGCAGTCATGAATAGATGGTCGTAAAGCTCGCTAGGGATGACAACCCGTGACGACGGTGACTTTGGGTTTCGAAAAGCCTTCTGTATGTCCGCCCAGATGGTGTCCAGACTGGCCGCTTCGTTTCTTTCTAGCGCTCTGCCGAGCCGGTGGATGAAGAACTCTTGGAGCGTTTTGCTCGAATCTGCCGAGTTATACGAAACGGGTTGCTGAGCATCTTTTGAACTTGATGGGCTGACTATGACCAGCGCCCGGAAAGGTGCATCTTTCAATCCTGCCATGATTTCCCGTGCATCCTCCCTGCTCACTCCACTCATCTCTAGCCTGGTTTCTATATGTGGCAGGAGGTTAGAGATGTCGGTGCCGGCAAAAACGTGCGCACCAAACTTGATGAAACGTGCGTGTTTGGACTTCTGCTCGGTTGAGACACGGTCAGAATAAGCTTTTTGAGTGAGAAGGTCGAACGTCATTAGGAGTGTCGCAGTCAAGCGATATCTGTCGAGCCCCGGGAACTGGTGCTCCGTGAAGAACAACATCCTGGAGTTGGGATCGTGGCCTAAACGGGTGCCGTCGGACCTTCTTGCAGTCAGGTGCTCAACACCAGGAAGACATGCCCAGTCATCAGAGCGCTCCTGAGACGCTGCGGACGTGTTGAATGAAGGCTTGATGTAGTGTTGAAAGAACAGCTTCCAGACAGACATCATCTCCTCCACTAACAACGCGCTGTCCTCTCGCGGTTCACGATCCAGCATGTTTCTCATTATTCGCCAGAGAGTGTCCGTGTACGCTACTGGATTCATCATGTCCAATTTTTCGAGTTCGGTCACCACCTGACTTGGATTCGGCAGGTCGTGTGCATGTTCGGAAACAAGCCACCTAGAATTTAAGACTCTGCGTAGACTGTGGAAGATGGAATACTTCCAGAGTTTTCCAAGGTCTTCAGCAGGTGGATTTACCAGATTAGGACTGTCTTTGGACTTATAGTGGGTCTGGAAAAGCTCCCAGGCTTTCCTCGCGTTCGTTGTCGCGCGTTCCAGATCCCGGTCGTTAAGAAGCTCCGCAAGCCGTGAAGCCGGGCCGGCAGATCTTCTTCTGAGCTTTTGATTGATTGTATTTGTACTGCTGTTCGCAGGAGCCTCCACAGGCTCCAACTGTTGGACTACATCTGGTTGTTGAACGGTTTCTAGTCGTTCGATGGATTCCGGTCGTTCGACGGGATCTAGTCGTTGAACAGGCTCTGGTCGTAATACAGGATCTAATCGTCTGACAGGCGCTGCTTGTTTGACGGGCTCTTGTTGCTTAAAGGGCTCCCGTTGCCTGGAGAGGTCTGGTCGTCGGACGGGGTTTACTGGTGCAACGGTTTCTAGTCTTCGAACGGGCTCTACTTGCTCAACAGGTCTCGAACGTGCAACGAACTCTGGTCGTGCAGATGGCTCGGGTTGCCTCACAGGCTCTGGTTTCTTAGTAGGCTTCGACTGTGCAGGTGGCTTGGGTTGCTTGGGCTGCCGAGGCCTTGAATACCGTCCCTCTACGGCCTGCTCGAACAAGCGCTGAATGAAGACATCTTGTGCTGATTCCGTAGCCTGGCCAGCGGGCGTTGGGGCAGAGTATCCTCGCGCGTTCCCTCCGGGCTGGCTAGCTTGGTTGTCTGACCTATCTCCAACTGGGGACTCGGCGGTCTCTTGCGGCGGTGGTGGTTGAGGGCTCGACAGCGAGATGAACGAGGCTCTGGCCTGCCATTGGAGCTCCTGCAGGCGGTTTGCACGTCGTGAGAGGCGTCGACAGCAGCGTGCACAGGTATACAAGCCGCTCATCTCATTGCTAGCTAGATCCGCATTGCACATTCACTCTACACTCTGCATTCACTGCACTCGAGCTTCGGCATCTGAGCTCCCTCGGCAGAACTATTCACCGGCGCTCTATGACGGATTGGGTAGCTCATCGTCCAAGGTGGCTGACGCGCCTGTTCGTCTCCAAGAACCGCGACCACGCCCGCGGAAACCTGGCCATCAATTGCTGTAGAAGCCTTTCAAGGCTCTCGCTGGTCCGTTCGTCTTTATAGACATGAGCTGAACTCCTCCTTCTGTCTATACCGTCTCATCCAATATGACCACCTTCAACCCGCGCTCTCCTTACACCAAGGAAGAGCTGGACAAGCTCTATCCAAAGGGATTAGAGTTGCAGCTTGTGCAGATTGTCAGTAGGCGTCGATTGGACACGCCCTATAGAGAGAACCTAAGTTGCTGACTACGGCACGGCGGTTAGCTGTTGCGCCATGGTAACCTCTCTTTCAAACCAACCATGGTACCACAATGGCTAACGGCCATCACAGGTGAACGCACTCCGGTGTCTCCACGTTTCCAAAATGTACATGCCATCCTGTCAAAACTCTAGTGCCGAGCTCACTAAGCTGCCCGCAGGCTGGCCTGCAACCATACTGGCCGTACTGCAACTCCGCGCGCCAGTTGACCACCGTCATCATGTCCACCAAAGACTGGTCCCAGTGGTCCGAACTCAAGTACAGACGCCGAATCGAGACCTTCGGCGACGACGACGGCCCAGTCGTAGCCTCCGGTCCCAAAGGCGAGTTCGACGCAGTATGGTGAGTCCGCATCCTCCTCGACTACACGCCAAACCCCCACATCTAACCCCCCCAGCCAACCCGGCGAGCTCACCGACACCGGCCGCGGCACCACCCTCGCCCTCGGCCAACGCCTCCGCCACCTCTACGTCGACCAGCTGCACTTCATGCCCGCCCTCATCTCCGACAGCGACATGATCTACCTGCGCGCCACCCCGATCCCGCGCGCCCTCGAATCCGTCCAGCAAACCTTCTGGGGCCTGTACCCGCCCACCGCGCGCACCGCCTCCTTCCCGACGCCCACGATCCTGACGCGCACGCCCGCGGACGAGACGCTCTACCCCAACGACGGCAACTGCCGGCGCTTCGCCCAGCTCAGCCGCGCCTTCGCCCAGCGCGCCGCCGACCGCTGGAACGACACGGAGGACATGCAGTACCTGACCAATCTGCTGGGCAAGTGGATGCCCGGCAAGGAGGGCAGGGTGGCGGTGGACTCGCACCCTAGATTGTCGGGCATCATGGACACGATCAACAGCACCCTGGCGCACGGCGCGCCGACCCGGCTGCCCAAGGAGTTCTACGACGCCAAGGCGCGCGACATCATCGACAGGATCGGGTGCGAGGAGTGGTACGCCGGCTACACCGAGAGCCGCGAGTACCGCGCGCTGGGCATCGGCGCGCTGGCCGCCGACGTGGTCGAGCGCATGGCCGGCTCCGTCGAGCGCAACGGGAACGACGGGGTCGTCGAGGTGGGCGGCGAGGACGGGAGGCTGGGCGTTGGGAGGGGCGGCGAGAGGGATATCAAGTTAGCGCTGAGCGGGTGCCATGATACGACGCTGGCGGCGTTTTTGGCGAGCCTGGGCGCGTTTGGGGGGGAGCGGTGGCCGCCGTATACAAGTCATATCGCTGTTGAGTTGTTCAGGAGGAAGGGGTGGCGGAGTCCGAGGGTCGAGGCGGCGGAGGCGGAGGAGGTGGGGAGGAAGGGCGGAGTCAGGGGACAGGGGTGGTGGGCGAGTATTTTTGGCACGACGAAGAATTTGGTGGAGGGGGCGGATGCGCTGGTGCCGGAGGGCATTGCGAGGAAGCCGATGGAGTTGCTGAGTGAGCGGCAGAAGAAGGAGTTGGAGGGGTATTACGTTCGCATCAGGTATAACGATAAGATTATGAAGGTGCCCGGGTGTGCGAGGGAGGGGAAGCATTTAGAGGGAGATGAGAGTTTCTGCACTTTGGTGAGTAATGCGTCTGGTTGAGGGGATTTTTTTTTGGAGAGGTCGAGGCTGATGAGTGTGCGTGCAGGAGGCCTTCAAGTCCATCGTGGACAAGTTCACACCGAGGTGCTGGCACGAGAGTTGTGCTACGAATTTGGACAAGCCGTCGTTTCCGCCCAAGCCGGAACCTGCTGGGTACGAGTGAGCGAACGAAGCTGGTACACGACTATGGCAGAGCTGGGGTATGCTCGTAATGCGCCGGGGCGTTTTGAGGGGTTGGTTGAAGGAACGACGCAAGGCTGAAGAGATGTACGATGGTAATGCCAGATACAAACCCATGCATATGGTACATAGAGGAGAACTAAAAAAGCTGTTGATTTGTTTCTACACAGTGCGTCGCTGCGATGCATGACACGACCATTTTGAAGTTCAGGAGGCGAGAACGTGCAACGCAATCTGCATCTGAAGCTTACTCAACACCGTGGTGCATGTGCGTACGATGAGCTGCTATGTTATCTTTGTTGCGTCAACGACAAGCGACTGTCCCTTAGTACTAGTTGTTGGAGCCGGCGCATACGCCCAAGCCTATAGTGTACCTACAAAAGAAAGAGCAAGACACCTATGCAATTGCTGACTCCTCCAATGTTATGTATACCAACCAGTATCTGTATGCATGTCTGACAGGTTCCAGCCACCAATATAAACTCCAAGTAAATGGGTACGATAAGCCAACAAAACTCCATCACAGAGGGCCTTGCCTCGCCTCAAACCATTACTACAGAGGCAATCCAGGCCTGCACAAGCTCACACATCAAGGAGAATAGAGTAGAATCTCCGGCGAAAGACCGTCATAGATCAGTACCGGAACTTTCCAAGCAGCGAAAACGAGTATGCGCACTCCCTCTCGCTCTTCATCTGTACCGGACACATAAACGTCAGCATATCTACAAGCCGCAAAACCATCGTCATGCGAAGAGAAGAAAACCAGAAGCCAACTCACCTGTATCATATAAACCCTAACCCTCTGCCCCCCCACCCCCCCAGTAGCGCCCACACTGCCCACCCCACCAGGCCCCACAACATCCTCCCACACACTAACCGCAATCCCCGTCCTCGCAACCCTCTCAAAGCAACTCTCGCCCAACGTGACATCAAGCAAGCACTCCCCCTTCGTCTTCCCCAGCACCACGATCCTCTTCTCCATCCCCGTCTGCAAGCCCCTCGGACTACTCTGCCCCAGCTGCTGCTGCGACGCCTGCTGCGTCGGCGACGGCGCCATGATGCTCAGCCTCGCCGACCCCATATCGCGCCACTTGGTCTGCGTCTCGCGCTCGTAGAGCCGGATCTTGGTGTCGCGGATGCCGAGCACTCCAGCTCTTCCACCTGCTCCCCCAGGGGTACTCGACCCCGACCCCGACCCCGCCTCCCCACCACCGCCGCCGCCGCCGCCACCGCCAAGATCATCCAAGCTGCCAGAGCTCCCACTGCCATCGTCCCGGCTGCTGATAGTGCTCTTCCCAATGTTGAACAGCCCCCCGACACTAAACCGCCTCAGCGCGCTGTACGCGCTCCCGACCGTGCCAACACTGCTCTCACTCGCCCAACTCACCGCCCGCCGTGCCCCGCCCTTCCGATACGAGCTCCTGCGCCCAAAATACCCGCTCCCGCCACCAAACCCCCACCAGCTCCCCCCCACCACCCTCGCAGCGTTGCGCCGGTCCATGGCAGCGGCCCAGCCACCACCGCTTTCCCCACCGCTGCGCGCGTTCTGCAGGGCGAGGTACGTCGGGTTGTGGATGCGGGCGGTGTTGATGAGGGCGTAGAGGGCGTCGCAGTCGGGCGCCGAGCGGCTGCGGAAGAGGATGTTGGTGCTGGTGGGGCGGAGCTGGGAGGATGGGGTCGGAGGCGAGCGGATGGAAATGTCGAGGGCGGTGCCGCGGCGGAGGGGGACGAGGGGGGTGAGTTCGAGGGCGATGAGGGGGCGGGGGAGGGGGGTGCTGCTGCTGGTGGTGATGGTGGTGCTGGTTGTGGTGGTGGAGGCGGAGGAGGGAGGGGTGGGGTGGGAGGGCAGGGCGCGAGTTTCGTAGGCTTCGATGAGGCCGGGGGTTATTAGTATGGTGCATTCGTCTGGGTGGAGGCTTTTCCAAGAGCCTTCGTCAGACCAGGAGAAGATGGATGCGATTGTTTTGGATGCTTGTGCTGGCTGCTGGGGTACGGTTCGGTAGGGGGCCTGGGAAGCAGATTGCGAGGGTGACAGGGTTTGGTTGGGTAGGGAGGAGATTGACTCCGGCGGCGAAACTTTGTACACTGTATTAGAAGTTCCCAGCGGTTTCAGTGGCAGCGGAATCTCGTCGTTCAGCGCCTCATCATCGGATGAGTCGGAAGTGATGGAGTCTTCATCCTCTGACAATGAGTCCTCACTCTCCGCGGAAGACACAGAAGTAGAGGAAGGTTGGTACTCATGCTTCAGAGGTGAAGATGAGCGACGATGGGTTTTGTGTCCAGTTGGCGTAGGCGTGAACTGAGGCGTCGACTTGCCTTTGAGCTGTACCGGACTCATAGATCGATGAGGCGGCGGGGCTGGGGGATCCTGCTCTGGTGTCTTGGGTTCAGCCTTCATGGTCTCGGGTCGTTTCTTCTGCAGCTTCGAGGGCGCAGATCGCGACACTTCCTTACGCGGAACGGTCCAGGATTCTGCCCTCTGCTCAGTTTGTTGAGAATCCTTGTTCGGCGTACTCGGCTGACTCGACTTTCGAAGTTTCGGGATTGTCGGGAGGTCTGAAGACGGTACCGATGACGTCCGCCGGTGAAGATGCGGGCGAGCCGTTGGCTTGTCGAATGGTACAACGGTGACTTCCTCGTCTGAACCGTCTGATTCTTCGGGAAGCTTCGACTCCGATGGCGGATACCAAACGCTGAAGCTGCTCTTGCTCGATTGTGATACTTGAGATACTGAAGAGGCTGTTGATGTGTATGGAGGGCGACTTGCATCGCATAACGACGACGCCCTAGGGTCTTGCGAAACGGCATCGGAGCTGAAGTACGACTTTCGAGTAGACTCAGGCGATATTGGGGAGTGAGGAGCGCTTCTGTACCTCTTCGCCTTCGTTCTCTTCAACCCTGCAGCTGAATTACCACCAGCCATCATCATGGCTTCATTGAGGCTTCTAGGCGAAGATTCTTCTTTTCTTGTGGCTGGGCTACCCTGAAGTCTTTCGAGGGTTCTGTTCCGCTCATAATCGATGGTCTGTATTTTTGCGAGTGGCGATGGTGGGGAGACCGGGCTAGTCTTTGACTTCTTCTGTAACTTCGCGCATTCTCGGCTAGGAGGTGTGATGGGTGAGACCCCAGGAGACTGGCGGCTGTTCGAATTGCGGTCTGGCGTTTCGCGACCCCATTGTTTCGCTGCCGCTCCTGCCCGCTCACCGATTGGTACATCTATCTCCCTGGGACTTGGTGTCCGGCTTTTAATCGGAGGAGTGGACGCTGTGCCAGCAGACAGTAGTGAGGAGCTGTGGCTACTTGTCGGCCTGTGGTACTTGCTTGTGAAGCTTTGCGTTCTTGACAGCTGCGGTGGTATAGGTGCCAATCCAAGCATTTGAACCCATTCGAGCCTTGTCTGCTCATCGTTGGTTGACAGCGTCATCAACTCGTGCCATTCTTGTCCGTTGGAGCTAACGCCTCGAACCATGAGCACAAGCTCTCCTGGGAGATCGCTGTTCCGAGCCGAAACACGACTGAGCTGAATCGGTGGGAAGAAGAGCCATCGTCCAGTCGAACTCGCCTCGCATATGAGGACATCACCACCACTCCCTCGTCCTGGGGCATCGTCGCGAAGCAAAAGCTCCACCCTGCAGTCGACAACCTGTCCGCTCGAATGGGGTAGATGCAGGTCAAAGTAATCCCTTGCCTTGACACAGCGCATGGGATCGATCTTTACGCCCGCCAGAGGCGCCAAACTTCGAGGATCTCGTGCCCTACTAGGATCGATGAGAGCGGCGGCTTCATCTTCAAGTCTGGCTCGTTCTTCATTCGAGCGTTTGCGCGCCTCAACCACTAGGTTTTGATACTTGATTGCCAAGGCGTCCGCTTGTTCGGATGGTTTGATGATATTGATGCCCTGTAGATATCCAACTGTTAGCTCCAAAAAGCTGGTGTAGATACCGGGGGTTCTTACCTTGAGTGTTTTGGCCAGGTACTTCAATCGAACTAGCGGTCTCTTTAGGAGAAAGGCTACGTCTACCCTCTCCCCATCACCATTGACTACATAGCCTTCCTCGTTCCTCGGCAATCCCTCGTCCCATGCGGTGTCAGCGGCTGCTTTTGTAGATTTGCCAGGTGCCGAAGGTTCGTCGGTTGCGGCAGGGGCGAGATTGACTACGACGTCCTGAAAACCTAATCGCCACACTTTCAGGTAGTCTGCGTATATCCTCTGAGCGTTTTGTGCCCAAGTAAGCAGTGCATCAGGGTCCTGCAGCGGGACGCGTTTATGCAGTGATTTCAGCCTCTCAAGAACGATTCCCATATCGACGATAGGCTTCGTCACGTTTGGGTCGTTCTTAGCATTGCTAGCACGACTGAAGAGCCCAGCAGCTACGGCGGAGTCAGACTTTGACAATACGCATGTGAGCAAGACAGGAACCACGCCATCTACTAACGTACGAAGCTCCCGCATATACTTGGCTTCGTCAGATGCAAGCTCGTTCATAAGATCTGCGATAGTTGCAGTCGCAAGTCGACTTCCGTTCGTACGGATGCTTCGCGCTGAGATGATACTTTTGCTTCCTCCTCTAGGAAGGGATAGGACTGACATGAGA
>JAKLMF010000400.1:0-16888 GCA_022813555.1 Botryosphaeria agaves | reverse complement strand
ACGTGTATGTGTTGACTGACTGCTCACTTCGCATGGGAAGATCTGATCAGTCTTGGGTTGTAGCATATGGCCGCGGAGCTGAAACGAAAAGACGACGACACCATCCTTCTCGCGATGCATCCCGGTGAAGTTGCCACGTGAGGAACAATCTCAAGGCATTACCTCAACAGAACGCTGACACTACTGCAGAGATATGGCAAACATCAACGTGCCATGGGTAGTCGAGGGAATCATCACCCCAGAGCAATCAGTCACGGCCATGATGGACGTCATCCAGAGCAAGGGTATACAACACAGTGGGACTTTCTGGACGTGGGAGAACAAGGTATGCATAAGTTATCGCGATCCGCTTCCTACTGCTAACACGGATCAGCCATACCCGTGGTAATCCACAAGCTGAGCGGCTCAAATCTCCGAGTCATGGGAGGCCAAAGGTCGTCGTCGGGACCTCCCGAGCAGCATGCTGGGACTGCCTTGCTGTACCGAACAGTACCCTTACCCTCGTCCCATGTGATCGATCCGGCGTGGTCCGACAGTCTTCAAAATCCCTTGAGGGCGGTTGAAGTAGAATTCTGCTAGGAACTTACGGATGCAAGACTCGCCGACAGGTGGCGAGTGTAGAAGTTCTGGGTCTATATGCGCTTTTCTACTCCCTGTCCGACGATGTTCACGAATGAGAGGCTGTGTTTCGGCGATCGCGTCGGTAATGCTTGTGAAAGGATCGCGTGCTTCCGCGTTGTTGTACAGACGAGATTTGATAGGACAGGGCCATTGACCATCTCGTGTCGCCTCATCGAGGAATTTTGTATAGTGGAGAAATATAGCGTAGATGTTACACCGTTGAATCAATATGCAGCGTTGTGTGTCACGAGCAGCATTGGTAGCCAAAGACACGATGTAATGCCGTTTTACAGGGCCTCTTCGCTCCGGTTTATCAATGATTGTGTGTATTTACGACGACCTTGTTCAATGGCGAAAGCTTCAGCGCAGGGTAAAGTAAGGGAAGTCTCGTTGGATGGCGACGGTGATGATCTTCACTGGGGCGGAACGGGGCAACTGCTCGAGAAAGCGCCTCAACGGGCACCTTGCATTGACAGCGCGGTGCAGCTGCATGATGCTAGACTTGATGATGCATAGCCTTCGCCTTTTGGCTGAATTTAGTGCTCGTTCGCTGCATGCATCGCTCACCGCTAGATCCCTCTACACACGGCGCGGGGGCCCCACCAAATTATCTACGGGAATGGCGGGCTGGCCCTGAATATCTTCCGCGATGCGCTGAACAATTGACCATCTACTGCTCACTGTTCTCTTCTTGTTCAGCATCTCCTATCATTTCAGCTTTGTGTACCTTGCATGGCCCATCATTATGATCCGCGACCCTACGATTCCTTCAGTAATGGACCCTACAATCCCACTCACTATTCCTCAAGGTGCGTCAGCGTGGTCGCGTGGCTATATTAGACAGGTTGTTGACAGGTACTATGTTACCAGCATAAGATCGGATGGTTACCCCTATGGTCCACGCTACACCTACCCTCGACCCCATCCAGCCTCAAGGGCAACATCGTACCAAGAACACCGGCGGAAACCGCAGTGGCCACCATCCCCGAGCGTCGAGGATGAGGCTGAGGCACACGCAAAAGAGTATGGCGCTCAAGTGCAGAAAGAGGACGGCGTAGGCGGTGAACGTGGGGATATCAACCAGGAGCCTGTCCTGGTTGAGACGCCCCACTTACAGGATCGCCGGTTCGTGCTTGTGTCTGGTGGCAAGGAGGAGGGGGAGATCACAGACCAGCCAGAGAGCAGCGAGCAGAGGAGGTCTTCTCAGAAGGTCCCTCCTCCGATAAAGACAGATCTCGAGGAGACGCCGATCTTCACAAGACGCGACCCATCTCCATACTCGTACACCAAGCCGTCCAGAACACCGACCGCCTCAAACAATCGGTTCTCAGGCGAATACTTCCTCTCTCCGGGCGCGATCACTCCTCTCACCACGAGTCTACCACGCCCAGCTCCCAAGCGTGGAGAGAGCACTGGTTCTGGCAAAGTAGCCGCAAATACATCTGCTCCAAGAACAGGAAAATCCACGCCAACCGATTGGAAGCCTCGAGGACCGGTTGGATGGGGCCTCAACGAAGGTCTCTCTTCGGACGATTCTGATTCGCAGTCGAAGACGTCCACCAGACCTCACTCAACACGGGATTCTTCACAGTATTCCTTCACTAAGGCTGATCTCCTGGATCTCGAGAAACAGAAATCCAGAAGTGATCCTGCGGTACACGTCGATCCTTACTTTGACTCGGGATCCAGCTCCAGATATAAGGATCCCAAGGATAGTAGATCGAAGAGAGAAACTACTGATCCTAAGCTTCCTCGAAGTGATACTGGCCAATCACGGTTATCTGCGACCTCGAGAGTTTCTCAAGCGGCGAGTACCCCGTCATCTCCTCGCCAAGCACCTCTCAGCAAATCACCTGGTGTTTCCAGCAGGCATGGCAGCTATTATAGCGACCATCAGAGCCCGCATGCAGCGTCACGTCCGGCATCACGTCCAGCGTCTCCACTGCCGTTGAGTCACACCTGGGCCCCTTCTGCACCGCAGTCTAGACGGAGCTCTCAATACTCCGGGGACTCTCCGAAGGAGGCACGTTCGCGTCCGGGATCTCGTCCCGGATCTCGGCATGGCTCGAGACCCCCTTCTCCGCTCTACATATCACCTGACATTGCCCAAATACCCTCACCTTATCAACTGGACTTCAGCCGTCATGATACCTTTCCGCCGTCACTGAAAGATCGCGCCAAACTCGACTCGCGACTCGCTGCCTCGTTCGCGCAGCAGTCTATACCTCAGGCTTCAGGGTCACGCCTTAGCGTCCACGGTCCAATAGCAGAAAAGCCTGCGAAACCATTACCGTATCCCGAAGACGACATGGACGCACTGATGCCATCAGAAGAGCAGTACCAATACTTCCCAAAGAGCACCAACACTCCTCGAAAACCAAGTCCAACGTCCCGCTCCTCGTCAGCTCACCCGACGTCCGACTCCAAACGTCCACCTGGCCTTCCAACCGTCCGACCAAATCTACCATCCTACCACTCCTTCACCGAAGGAACTTCAAAGCCCAAGCGTGACGCCAGCCGCCTCTCCTCCGGCAGCGACTCCCCCCTCAAACTGTCCCAGAGCCTCGTCTCCATGCCAAAACCCCTGCCGCCCTGCCCACGAGCCGAGTACACCAGCAGGTTCGACGACTGGTACGTCCTCGCCGCCCACCCAACCCTCTCCGTCTGCCCCTCCTGCCTCACATCCATCATCGCGCCCGCCGGCTTCGCCAAGCACTTCCCCCGCGCGCCGCCCCAGCCCTTCACCATCAAGACCCGCTGCGCCTTCAGCGACCCCTGGACCCGGCTCGCCTGGCGCCTCACCCTCACCGACCAGCGGCGGGACGTCAAGCTGCTCGAAGCGCTCGCCGCGATCGCGGACGAGGAGCCGGACTGCCCCGGCGGCAGCGCGCAGCTGCAGAGCCGGTCGTGGTACGGGCTCGCTTCCATCCCGTCCTTCACGGTCTGCGGCCGGGATAGGAAGTACCTAGAGGCGCTGCTGCCGAACCTCACGGGCATCTTTACCAGGTTGCCGGGGAAGCAGCGGCGTGTTTGCGCGCTGAGGACGGAGTCGGGATTTTTTCAGAGGTATTTGGATATGCTGGTTGAGATTGACGATAGTATTACAAATGCGAGGGAGCCGGATTTGGTGCCGTTTGTGGAGCTGGTGAGGGAGCATGGGCATGGTGATGGCGGGAGGGTGGAGGGGTGTCCGAGGGATAATTTGGTGGTGGATCAGGCGTGGTATTTCATTCCGAGTTTGCCGGAGTTCACGGTGTGCGAGGAGTGCTTTGCGGCGGTGGTCGAGCCGGATGTCAGGCGTGGGTTGCCGCTGGCTGAGGGCTTCAATCGGACCCCGCAGGTGCCAACTGCTGTTGCGGCGGGGAGAGGAGGGGTTGTGGGGCACAGCTGTCAGCTTTATTCACCGAGGATGAGGAAGGTGTGGGACCGGGCGGTTGCGGACGACGACTTTGCGTATTTGGTGAGGAAGGTGCGGGGGCGGAAAAGGGCGGAGATGGAGTTGCAGGAGCAGCATGCGGAGTTGATTCGGTTGAGGGAGGGGAGGTATCCAGGCTATGCGGGACGGGAGGTCGACCCGGAGTATCTGAGAGCGGAGCTGGCGGGTATTGCTAGAGAGTGGAAGGAGTGGGAGTAGAGCTCTACAGAGGGTGTGTGCTGCGAGGAAGAGGAAGAGCGGGCATGATGCTACGACACATGGATTATGGGTTATGGTTCATGAAGATGCATTGATTTGACAAACTGAATGAACGAAATGATTGAACGACTCTGCTTCCTATAACTCACCCGGGCGTTCTGACGTCCCTTAACGGGATAGGATAGACTCGAACCCAGTTCGATTCAACTCTCCAGCATTTCAAGGGACCATATTGGTCCCAACCAGCGTCAACCACACACCCACGGAGTCTGAACCAAATCCACCAACTAAACAGAACCACCAAGAGCGTAGTAATTCAGGAACTGCTCATTGTTTCCAACGCTTCAACAGCATCCCAGCTTCAAGCAAAGGAGAGGCAAACGCAGCAAGCGTCAACATAACACATCAATATATTCAAACGACAGGGGTTCCAAAATAACGATACACAACCCCCAAAAGCCCCATCCATTTCACTCCCACCCCAACCCTACCCCCAAAATCCACAGATATGTACAAAACTGCCCCGCCCAACACCCCCCCTACAGCCCCTCCTCCATCCCCACATTCCTCCACCACGCCCCCCTCCCCGCCCCCTCCTCATTAACCATGCTCTCCGCGTCCCCCACCTGCCGCCGCTCGCTGACCTCCCAGTTCGCGCGGTCCTTGAGCCGCTTGTACATGTTCGCCACGACCATGGGGCTGCTGCGCATCCGCTGCTGCTGGCTAGTCAGTCCTCGGGGCGAGCTACTCGCCAAAGTGGTGGCGGGTGTTGTGGTGGTGGTGCTGTTGTTGGCGGCGGCCCACTGCTCGCCCCTCGTGACGGGTGATTGTCATTGCAGCGGCTCGGAGGAGGAGGAGAGGCGGTTGAGGTGCAGGTAGACGTCTGTGCCGAAGCTGCGGGTGGAAGGAATGGAGTCAGCTCGTTGTCTGTGTCTGTACCTGTGGAGAGGACGATGGAGGAAGAGGGGGAGGGGAAAGGCAAACGGAAGACTTACCCTTCCATACTAATCAACTTCAAGTCTCCACCGAAATACCTCGCATACAGCCTACTAATCGGCAACCCATACCCAAACCCCGCCATCGGCGCCTTAAAATCGCTCTTGTTAAAATCCGGGTCCAGACTCGGCGTCTGGTCCACCGTCGTATACATGTACGTCCACACGAGCGGAATCGCACTCCTCGGGATCCCGCCCCCCTCATCGCTAATCTTAATCGTAATGTCCTCCTTCCCCTCGGCGACAATCACCTTCGTCACGGGGAACGCCTCCTTATCGGCCCCATGCGTCTCCACCACCGCGCGGAGCGAATTCTTCAGCGTCTCGAACAGCATGTGCGACAGGTGGCCCGGCACGTACATGAAGTTCGTGTCCGGGTTGCAGACGAGTTGCACTTTCGGGGCATCGAAGAGGCCGTAGTGGTCCTCGCACACGAAGCGCGCGTTCTCGATCGCTTCTTGGGCGAGGTCGTGCACGTTCGTCTTGGTGCAGATGATGCCGACGTAGTTGGGGTCGCCGCGGGAGCGCTGGTCGGTGAGCGCGATGTGCTGGCCGATCAGCATGCGGATGCCGATGCGCGACATGTAGAAGCGGTCCAGGAAGGCTTGGATGTTGTGGTCGATTTGCATGCGTTGCCGCTTGCGCTTGTATTCGAGGATGCCTTGGGCTGGGGGGAGGGGAGGGGGGGATTAGCATGTGCGTGGGCTGAGAGAGAGGACGAAGAGGGAGAAGTTGTGCGTACCAACTGTTGTCACGACGCTGTCGTGCCGCCGCTTGATCTTTTCTAGCGTCTCTGCGAAGTTCTTGTTGTACTTCTCTAGCTCTGGTGGCCACTCTCCTCCGTCATCGGAGGGCACGTAGTATCTCCGCGTAGCAACGGTCTTTGAGTTGCCGTTCGTCGAGCTGGCTTGCCGGCCCGGCGCGGACTTGTATTGACCCTTCTTTACACTTGGGTTCTGGGTTGCTTGGCTGAGGGCACGCGCTTCGTCCCCCCGCTGTCTCATGGGCTTTATGAGCCGTTCTTTGACCTCGGATGATAATGATGGTTTGGGCAGTGTTGTTAACTCCTGTGCAAGTGATGCGGTCAGAGGGCGAAAGTAGAAACTGCAAGTGGAATACGGCGCACCTCGAACGACTGGGCATACCAGTCTTGCACCCGCTGAATTGACGGCATCTCCCCCAGACCGTCCGGTAGATGTGCGAGCTCCTGAACACGATGTGCTAAGCGTATTGGAAGCTCTTCGGAAAGAAACTGCGATGCGCGAAATAACGTCCCTACACGACCAATGAGTCAGAACAAAGTCTTCCAACGATTTCCTGTACTGAGTTCCTGACCGATAGAAGGCCTCTCTCCAAACTGCACCATCTGCCTCAGACTGACACCAGTCGCTGGAAAGCTCGAGTAATGCTGCCCACACACGTCAGTGCCCGCCAATGGATATGATGAGGCTCAGCGCACCTTGATGGTGTCCATCAGCTTATCGGTCTTCTTCCACGACATCTTGACTGCTGTTTCAGGGCCCGGTGGCCCTCTCTCCTGCTCTCACGCCAATTGATAGAATTCGGAGAGCGAATGTGCGAATTCGTCCGGGCTGGGTGGTGTGCGTAACCAGTCAATTGGCCCCGCGCTGCTCTGCTGATGTGACGTTGTAGCAAGACTGGAGTATACAGGTGTCCTTTTGAAGCGTACAGGACAACAATGTCAAGGTACGAAGTGCGTTGAGTAGGGATGACTGGGCTTGAGTGTGGGGAAGGCTTAGGTGGTCGGCGGTGGTCGGCGGTGGTCGGTGACGCTCGTGCTTTTGTCCAAAAGCTGGAGTCACAAGCGCTTCCTCGGCAGACTGGAACAACCCGGACGACATCTCAAGACCTCCGCCGGCCCGCTCTATGTGTCTGAGCCTCTTGTGGCTTGCTGCCATGCGTACAAGGAGATTGTGCTCCGAGAAAGTATGTTGTTCTTAGTGCTACTTTCGAGAGACACCGTTCATCCGTTGTTCTACCTAATCTGGCCTACAAACCGGCACATTGAGCAGCTTGGCACGAAGACCGTGAGCTGAGGAGCGTTGCATGTTCAGGCTGAGGACTTCCGCAACATCACAAACACAACATCCGGTGACCATGTCCGCTTCCAAAGGGATGATCTACTAGAGACCTGGTCAGTAGTGAAGCCTCTATGCCATCTGGCTGTCGGCCAGGCATCTCCAGCGGATGCAAACGCATGAGAAGCCGTCAGGGACAATGCGCAATGCCGAGTTGCTGAAACATGTCACAACCGGATTCAAAGAGACAGCTGGCACGGCGTAGATGTGGAAATCACCGCATAGTAGGACCGGTTCTCACATGTTTCCTCGTCCTTTGAATCCATGGCGGGATATAGAAAAGGCAGTGCATGGCACCAGTGGAGAATAGTCAGATCACAATGCATCTTCTACTGCTTCACCAGTTCCTCTTCCCAAAAGAAGTTTCCTTAGCCTATTACACGTGCTGTCGTCGTTTGGCCTCCTCATCTGTTCCGTGCTCGAGGCTGGGTGCATGCATATTCCGTTTGCCTATCCGTGCATGTAAGTTTCAGGAAGGTAAGGTACGGTGAGAGGTCAACGCAACGCCCGCAACAAACCCTCCTACAATTCCCATGTCAGTTCGAGGTGTTTTGATTTGACATGTTCGCATCACTCGGTCCCGAAACCCATATCTCTTGCTTTCCTAGAATCAAACGCCAGGAATCCCGTACACACCCAGTCTTTAGCAATCTCTTGATCCCGCATGAGGCGGCCTAAGACGTCGGAACAAAAGAGCTCGGACGTGACGTTTCGGACGTGACGTTTGCAACCGGTAACCCGCAGAAATTCCCACCGCTCTACTGACGTTTACTTGACTCAAAGACATGTGCAAAAGATGTTAAATACGGGCTGTCGTCCCAGGATGCAACGCTTTCCTCTCCTCACGCGCTTCACCTCTTCTCATATATATATACACAGATACAACAACTTTATATATACAAACACACAAGATCTTTTATATACCACCGATACCACTTCTTGAGCTATTCCAAGCCAAGAAACTTCAAACCGGATTATGGGGCTCCAATCACGATAGCCATAACGATCCACAGACTGGCAACGCCCGACAAGGAAGCTTCCGGTGAAGGTCACCTTGCGTCCTAAGCCTCATTGCCTCCGATAAATGACAAAGGGATCACTGTTGTGTCCCTTATCGTCCTGGTGCAACTACAGGTGCTTGGTCTCCTGCTGTTCGAACCCGCAGAGAACTCGATAGATCTCTCGCCTGAGCGCGACGTCATCCTCGATTGGACAGTCTGGACGGGGTCTACCTTATGGACAACACGAGGCACTTGGCGCCCGACGTCTCAGCCATGACGTTTGGGATGATGCCGCCTACTGGACCAGCAACCCTGGGGGTAATGCCTGCGGGTAGTGCCATGGCGCGCATGATGAAGAGAGTCATCCAGACTGAGACCATTGCTCGCAACCTCGCGCGTTCTCGTCCTACCCCTTCTCGCATCGATCGAGCGGGACGTGCGGCGGCGACTACAGCAGGTCCTACCGCAGTCGCGGAACCTATGGTTGGTGCGGACCAGGCCCAGCCGCGTGGTAGTACTCGTCGTGCCACTCATGGTGTTACTCGTCGTGCCACCATCTCTCCCCCCAACGTCCCTCAGACGGGGGCAACTTCCAACGCAGCTCCAGCCGAAGACCCCGTCCTACAATGGGCATCTAAGGTTGTTCCCGACAGCATGTATGACGAATTGCTTGCGTTGTATCATGCTAACGGCGACCTCGTAGCGTGGACCGAAGAAGACTCTGGGCTGCGTCAAGTTGTGAGTCTGTTACGGGCACAGTTATCAGCTTCCGGTCCGTCTACACGCGCCTCAGTCACTCCTCCGCGTATCACTAACGCCGACTCGGCATACTCTTCCCGTGGACACATTGAGGAGCCACAAATTACGACTCCCTCTCACCGTGCTGACGGCAACCTCGAAGCGCGGACTAGAGAATACCTTGGGCTTTGTCAAGTTGTGGATCTACTACAGGCAAAATTGTCAGCTTCTGGTCCGTCTCGTATGCGCGCCTCCGTCACTCGTCCGCGTCACAGCTCCCGAAACAATCTTGTGCATCCACGACTGTCAAGCTTCCCAGTCTTTGCTACTCTGGAAGCAACAGGACTCTCGATTCTCTCGACCTCAGCTATCCATGAAACCCACTCTTCGCCCGCACCAAAATGGTGAAAGTGTTCAACTGGAGTCATCTATTTCTGTCAATCTTTCCCAGGTCCAAAACCTAGAATGGCAACCGTCCCGGAGGGCCACTCCAGGAGTCAGCTTTCTCGATCTGCCTCTTGAGCCGCAACAGATGATATATCAGTACGCTCTCCAGCCTCAGGGACTGATCCACATCTCCTCGCTAGACGGACAAATCTACCGCGTCCTTAACGAGGAAAAGCCACCACCCATCCTTGTAAGCTGATACGATACTACAACCATACAACACGCAACCTCGGCCACGTTAGCGCAGCTCTCCTCCGCACCTGTCACCAACTCCACGCCGAAGCCGCCCCCCACCTCTACCACACCATCAGCATCGGCACCAACCCCGCAATCGACGCCTTCGCCCTCTCAGGCTCAGTCTCCGACAGATTCGAAATCGAGATCCACAACCCCATCCACCAACTCACCACCCTCATCTCCCCCACCTACGCCCCGCTCCTCCGCCGCCTAATCCAGCACCATTGCCAAGGCTTCCGACCACTCCGCCACCCACTGGACGGCCCTCCTTTCCGAGCGCCACCACCTCACCGCGCGCTTCCCGGCCGCCGACATCTGCTTGACGTTCTGGAGCGTGAGCGGGCGAGGCTGGTGTGAGCTCTTGGACCTGCTTTCTCGGGAGGCGGGGGAGACGCACGGGGAGCAGGTGCAGCGGATCTGGGGGTGGATGAGGACTGCGTATGGGCTGGAGCCTGTCAAGGCGCCGGAGGCGCTGCATTTGCATGTCGAGCCGGGGGCGGAGGTGGGTGATATGACAAGGACGTGGAGGGAAGTAGAGGATGATGATCATGCGGCTCTGAGCGAGGCGTTGGAGCTGTTTAATAGGAGGACGAGGTGAGGAGGGCTCGATGGGCAGGCTACTGCGTTGTGCTACTGGTGAGATTGCTTGGAATACGGGCCTGTCTGAAGGTTGTAGGATTGCGGTTGATATCGATGTCGAGGAATGGAATTGTCTGAAATCGTCGGGATTCCGTTTATTGTGACCAAGAGGCAGACACTTCGACAAGATAGTGAATAGAAATTTGATCACGCCCCTTACTGCCAGCCAAATCCCGCTCGACGAAATCATCGGAAGTCTCACAACCACTAGATACCAAAACAAGGTTGAGGATTGGTATACACAACAAAAAACCAAGCCCCCTCAGCCGCGACGCTACGTAAGTCACATCCACCTGAGGCCTTCGTGCAGGTGACGTACCATCCCCCAGTACTTCTGCTAGCTCAAACCCCTCAACCGCACCTCACAGCCACACATTCGTCCCACTCTTTCACTCACCCCTCCCTCTCGAGCCCATCCACTCGTCCCCCTCCCCCCCCCCATCTCCGCCCTCCCTCCCCTCGATCAATCTAATTATCTTTTACAACACCAAAAGCGCTGGAAGTTTGTACATATGTTTTGATTGTTGTTGAGGTGCGTTGGGATGGGATGACTAAAAGAAGGGCTCTTGGGAGTTTCGTGTGTGGTTAGATTGTGATACTTGCGGCGGAGGTTGTGTTTGAGAAGGTAGGAGCGGCTGTCCGGGATGGCAGCTGGCTCATGACTGCAGAGCTTGCAAAGCACAGCAAAGCGAAAAAAGACCCTTGTAAATACATCGTAAAGGCTTTGGAAACGCAACAGAAGCGATTTGTGAAGGGAGAAGTCTCTTACTTGTATCCTACACCTCTGTGTCCTGGGCAGTGCGCGGCCTGATGGGGCTGATAGTCTTGTATACAAACACCCTCATGGCTGCCTAAACCTTACAGACTTTCAGTTGTTCGAGAGCGACGGTGTACAAGGCTGAACGATGAATTGAGCGCAGAGAAGCATCATCTTGGTCCTCGAAAAGCCTGGATTGCCATTGCATCTCTAAATGAAGATTTCATGAGGAACGTTGTGGATAGAAAGGGACATTGGAATATGTATCAAACAATGGGCATCTCATACCAAACTTCTTGTCGAGAAGAGAGTGGCATGCTGAAGACCCGTGATTCTGGGTATTCCGACCTGCAGATTTTTGGCGTTCGCGAGCCGCTTTTCTCAGCAGAAGGCTTCTCTATCTCAGCTGAAGCCAGAAAGCCATCCAATTGGGAGCCGTAGTTACATCTCCGGTGTACCATTTGTGCGACACTGCAGCATGAGCGATTACACCTCTTGTAAGTGCAGAAGTGTCAGTGCCCGCTTGCTAGTAGAGACCGGTCACTTACGAAAGCCGGAGTTGAGCATGTTCACCCATTCGATTCCCTGGCCAAAAGGATCAGTGGTTCGGAAGTAGAACTCGTTCGCGTTACTGTCTCGTCTGTTCCCTCGAGTCCGTTCCTGTTGTCAAATCTTAAATCTCACTATAGACTGCTCCAAGTCCCGGTCTACCATTCTATGAGCCTGAGCCTAAGGCCCTCTGTATAAGGTTGTCATCCATGCACTCACTCCAAGCGGGTATTATAAACCCACCAAAACTACCACTATCGAAACCAGGTAAAGGCCCCACCCCATTGTCAATTTCTTCACCGCGACCGCCTCCCCAGTAAACTCCGCAGGCGCCCCGGTGCTCCCCTCTGTCCCTCCAATCCGCTCCAGATAAATCCTCCCAGCCCCTCTGTCGTCGTTGTCCCACTCTGCACAACAACAACACCCGTCCCACTCGGCGGAAGCGACAGCGTCTGGCCATCCACGGTGCCAGCCGAGCCCCCGGGATACAGCGTCTGCGAGCCGATGACGACAGCAGACGATGCGAAAGTCGTGTACGTGAATGCCTGGTTGCCGATTGTAACGACTGGGCCAACGGGGGCAGTGGGAGCGGGTGGGAGGATGGATGTGCTGGCCCCGATGACCAGTGCGGCGCTTCCCTGGCCGTTCGTCGTGAGGCTGAGGACGGTCGTGGTGGGGCCTGAGCCGAGTGTGATGGGGTGGCCTGGAGCTAGTGTCTGGTTTGAAACGATGTAGACTGAGGATGGCCCGGCTGTATATGTGTGGCCATCGATCGTGAGAACTGGCGCTGCGGTCGCGGTTGGGGTCGATGGACCTTGTAGAAGTGCGCTTGTCTGGCCGTTGATGACGATTGAGGAGCCGCCGGAAGCGAGTGAAAGCGTCTCGCTGTTCACAATTACTGCTGGGCCGCCGGCGGAGAGGGTCTGTGATGCAATGACGATAGCTGAAGGGCCGGTTGAGCTGTAGGTGTATGCCTGGGAGCCGAGAGTAACAACTGGGGCTGCTATGCCAGCTGGAGTGAAACTCGGAAGGGCAGAAGTGTGACCATTTATCACAATTGCGGCACCAGAAGGGTCTAGGGAAATGGTGTGATCTGATAACGTGATCGGGGCGCCGCCTGCGGAAAGCGTCTGTGATCCTAGGATAATAGCTGAAAGCCCGACTGAGCTATATGTGAACGTCTCTGAACCAGCGACGACAACTGGAGCGGCAGGGGCAGCTTGAGTTAAGCTTGAAAGAGTGGATGTCTGGCCGTTGATTACGATGGCGCTGGCGGAAGGGCCTAATGAGAGAGTCTGACCTGAAACGGTGATTTCGGCGCCGCCTGCGGAGAGCGTCTGCGATGCCAAAATAATAGCTGAGGGACCAAGGGCACTGTAGGCAATAGCGTTGGTGCCGAGGGTCAACACTGGAGCAGCAGTCGCAGGTTCGGCTGGCGGCAACGCAGATGTTTGGCCATTGACAACAATTGCTATTGCGGAGGGAGCCAACGAGTACGTGGTTTCAGAGACTATCACCGAAGGACCGCCGGGTGTGAGAGTTTGGCCAGCGAAGGCGTAGCCTGCGACAGCGGTAGTGGCTATCGATGCTGTGCCAGTTGGCGAGAATAGGACTGGCGATCCAGGCGGGGATACGTTCCCGGCTAGCGATCCAGATTGTGCCAAGGACGTCTGACCGTGCGCTGCAGTCGATATTGCTGGAGGATTGATTGGATATGTTGCGCCCGAAGATTCGGTTGCAGGTTCGCTTGGGTTCGGTGAGGGCGCATCAACTACGTTCAAGGAGACTGGATTTGCAGACGCCATGATTGTACTCAGCACTGCAGCACTAGGAGTAAGGATTGTAGTGCCCGCCTGTTTTGGCAAACCCTGCCCCCCTTGGCCACTTGTCCCGCCTTGGGGTTGATTCGTTGCTGACTGCTGATTGACTGGTGGTTGTACCACGGCTGGCTGGCTTTCAGGAGGCTGGATTGCCATGGATTGATCCGCTGTAGGCTTCTCCTCTGTAGGCTGATTCGACGTGAGTTGATTCGCTGTCGACTCAGCTGATACAAGTGTATCGACCACAACCTTCGGTACGGCGGACGAGTGCGAATCCGTCATCAAATGGGGTGCACTTCGGGAAGATTGATTGGGGGAAGCTTGGTTTTCGAATGTTGGAACAGGCTCATTCTGCCCCCGTGTGCTGGGCTGTGCGATGGGCGATGCTTCTCCGCCTCCTTGGCCGCTAGGTGGTGGCGCTCTCGCAGGTTGGGATTGTGGACTACTGCTCGTCTCAACAGGTACCGCTGCTTGCGACGTAGTAGTTGCTGGAATTGCCTAGTCGGTCGTTAGTCTCTTAGTATAGATCAGGCAATGTTGACAATATTTTGAAGAAACTTCACACGCTTGCGATAAGATAGCGTGAGATACTGAGGCCAAAAGACTCGACAGGGGTGTGATCACGGAGATGCTATTCTACCAAGGAAATCTCTGCTAAAAGCTTCGAAATAACCACTGACAAGTGACAAGATCACACGTACCTTTGGTGCAGCAAGCGGTGCCGTCGTAGGCACATTACCACTCATGCGGATGGTCGTCGACGAGTCCGCTGTTAGTTCATTCACAATGATTTTTACTACAGGTGGCCCAGTCATTGACACAGCAACACACTGAGCGATCCCGGGATACTGTGACACAATCTTAGAATTGCTCGTAATTGAGCGCATCAAGTCATCCGGGAATGTCAGGGAGTGCCCTTGCCCTTCGCTCCAGGTATCCGGGTAGTGGGAGCCTGGCAGGGAATAATATGGCGGAGACAGAGTCAGTACCGTGCCCAGTGTGCCCAGACCGGCAATTCGCCTAGACAAGTGTCAAAAGCTAGCGGTCCAAACTGGAGGGTCATACATACCCGATTCCGAAGGCGGTCTGGTCCCTGAGCGTCCTGGTTACAGCAGTATCCTTGTCAAGATAGGTTGTCGTTGTAGACTGGCAGAGAGGTCCAGCCAAAGTGTCCCAGAGAACGTATATCGAGCTCGCCTCTATAAATCTCGTCGGAGATGCTCTGCACGGAATGGTCAGATGGACCTGCAACCTTGAACGGGGTACCAAACACTGACATCGTTGTGAATTCGTCGGTATAAACCGTGCCCCGGTTTCGGACGGTCCCAAGGTATACATCGGCTCCTCCACGTGTTATCAGATCAGTTGGTACTCCCGATATGTCGAACAGCCCGACATTTCCCCCATAAGCGAAGTCTACGTCGGTGTATATTGTTGTAATGCCTCTGGTGGAATAATTACCGAAGCTGTATGTGATGACGTCTGTCGAGACTGTGGTGAAATTGTTGTGTCGTGTTATCACACTGGGAATGATTGTGTTGTTGTATTGAAGGTACTGTGTGATGACCGTGGCGACCGTAACTTCAATGCTGCTGTTCCACCAGAAATTCAAGTCTACATTATTGGCATACACCACACAACAGGTTGCGGCGGACGAGATTGGAGCGTTCGCGACGGTTGTCGTGTTGGAGTACACAGGAGTCGCTGTCCGACGAGGTAGTTTGCTGGTAAACGCAGAGCTCGTAAGACAGAACAAAACGACGACAGACCATATTGACGGCATGGCAAAAGGTCGAAAAACGAATGACTGATGCGATGCAGAAAGACATCGAAAAGTGAGATGCTCGAGATATATTTAGAAAGCTTGAGAATACACTCCCGGCCGTTTGCGCTGGGGGCCGAAACGTTGCAAGGCTGTGATTGGGCAGACCGAGAACGCGCATGCGCCATAGGCGGCGAAAAACACCAAATAGGCTGCCTGGAGGATGAGGCACAGCACGCAGTGACCAGTGGTTATATTTTCCTTTCCCCAGTGGAACACGAGAGGTTGCGCCGAGGGGCCGGACAATGGGTGGCCTTATAAGGATTCCGCAGTCCATCGATCTCCCTCATATCGCTCCTCGTCACTCGTAAGATCGTGACTCGCCTGCTGAGTGTCTCTTTTATAATTGAACAACAACTCTGAGTCTGCAAATCATCACAGACAAGGCGCGTCCTGCACGGGATGTGCTAGACAAGCCTGTCAACATGGACAGCAGCACGCGACTTCACCACGTGGCGCAACTTATGCATGATCCAGCTTACGCATCCCTCCTTCTGTCTCCCAGCCGTCCAGTGGGCAGACTCGCAATCTTTCTGCCGCTATGACTGCCACTGGAATTGCCTTTCTTGTCAGGCGTTCGACTTCCGGAGCTCTTGCCTTTCGAACCTCCCACACTGACTCGCCTTTCATCCTCAGAATCTGGCCCAAAGTGTTCTTTCCACTCTACATCTGCGCTATCCGAGTCAAGACCGGCGAGTATCTTCTCGAAGTGCAGGCGCGTCTGAGGTACGGACTGGGCTGGGTGTCAGCCCCCAAGATCAGATTTGAATATTGTGCAACCCGGACTGTAGACATGACGTGACCGGTTTTGGGGAGTGGAGACGCACCTCGTTCCTCTGCATAGCCCACCAAATGAGCATCTCATTGCTCTCCAGATACATCGCCGCCTGATGTCGTCTCTCGCGCTCCTCGAAAGTCTCGTCTAAGATGGCCTGGCTCTGATATGCGTCTGACTGGCCAGGCTTGCGACGGGTAGAGCCGCCCTGACGGCTGGATCTGAGAGGGCTGGAGTGATCCTCCTCGGCGAGAGGAGCTATGTGATGCGAGGGCCGGTTGCGAGCTTGACGGTCCTGCTGGAGGGGAGTGTAGGACGACATCGCTTCTACGGAGGGCTAATGGGTTGTGAAAGCAGTGATTGGAGAGTGGTCAGTACCTTAAGCTGAATACTCAGCTCAGGCGATTGTTTACATTGGGAGTTGATTTGATCGTGGTGCAATCTTGACGGGCGAAGAGGACGGGTAACGACAGCGTGTCACGTGCGCGCGCGCTGGCCTGTTCTCGCTTCTCTCACTTGACCACGCCTTGGTGTGAAGAGATATAGAGATGTTGTTGTGTGAACCTCATCATGTGAAATTCTGTTACATTGCTACTACGTTAGAGACAAACTCGCTGCCAAGTGTTCCTGGCATAGTCCAGTCCGTCGCATGTTCCAATGCTACCATACATCCGGTCGTTCTGATCCCTCTAGCCATTCGAACCATTCCAGTTCACATGACAGTGCTGGCCTTTCTAATCTGTTGTACTCGTTT
>JAKLMF010000003.1:0-66251 GCA_022813555.1 Botryosphaeria agaves | reverse complement strand
GGATAGCGACCAGCAGCTCCTTGCGCGCACCCGATTTCTCTCTGGGGCAGTCCTTCAATAGCCGAATGACAATGTCCGGCAGGATGTGCAGGAAGTCGGTCAGCTGTTGAGAGTAAACCCGCAAAAGATAGGCTAAGAAGCTCATAGTTTTAACCTGTGCCGTGATGAAGTCTCCGAATGCGGGCCGGTTCTTGATATCCTTGCTAACTCCTGTAAAGATGGCCCCCTGTGCCTTCGCCTCTGCGTGCGCTCTTTCCTGCGGCTTGGCTTGCAGTTGCAGTACACCTTTGATGAGCGGCACAAAAGACCGGACGTACTTGTTCACTACGTTCCGATACGCTTGGAAGATCGAAACCACAATGATGGGACACTCGGCCAAGACCTTGAAAGACTGCATGCCCTTCTGCAACTGTCGAGGCTGTTGTTGCTCGCCTCCAACATCTGCCGATACCGGTGCTACGGGAGACTGTGGTCTCGGCGACTGTGAATGTTGCGACGCGCTTGGAGTGCCAGCGGTCCCGGCCTGCGACGTGCCCTGCGCAGGATCGTCGAACGTATCCTTCACTGCTTGCTCCATGATCTCGAACATCTCCTGTATAAGGTCCAGAAACTGCGTCACTCTATCCGCGAGTGCCTTGGTCTGATGTCGCAAGAAATCCATGATCGTCTTCATGCAGAGTACGGCATTGTCCTCATTCTCCACCCGGACGAGAGCCATGAGCTTGTCGACAATCTGCGGAGCATACGGTTCCAAGGCCTCGATAGGGGTCATAGGCAGTCGATGGAGGATTTCTAGGACGCATAGTCGCAACTTCTGTGACATGTACTTCCGTTAGCCAAACGCGTTACACGTGCCAATCTAGAAGGGCAGCGTACCTGTTCTGGAGAAGTACTAACGAACACCGGCTGTCCGTCTAATACCTTCAGGAAGACAGGTATGAAATTTTGCAGGAAAGTCGGGTACACGCTGCCTTGACACCATAGCTCGATATTGTCTCGCAGATCTACCGCGACGTTGTGCTTGATCTTGGTATCTGCTCACATCGAGGATTAGCGAATGATCCTCAGTTGCAAGTTCTCGCGCTTGCAAGAGACTATCTCGTGCGCGCCATAGTGATCGGAGTGAGACGTACCAGAGTTTGGATCGAGGAGCCTCGCAAGATGAGCCTCCATGTTTCTCTCTGCCATCGTGACTGTTTCAGCCGCTCCAAGCTGCGAACAGCTGTGGTGCGCGTGTCTATCTGCGTGTAGACTCCCCCTCCTTCTCAGCGCCTAATGCCTTCGTCGTGGAGGTGTGGGGGGTTGAAAGCATTTGCTCGTACGTTGTGGATGGAAGGCCAACGGCGACTGTATGCGGGCGTTTGTCGAGCTCAGAAGCGAAGAGAAACGCGGAGTCATTCAGTCGTTAGGAAGCTAAGGGGGGCCGGGTATCTTCTGCTCCTTTCAATGAGTGGTGTTAGGTTGCTGGTGCAAACCTCAATGGGCTATGTGAAACCGCGTTCACTTCGACTTTCGCAGATGGAAGAGCGCTGCGGATATGCGACTGACCCTGTAGCGCCGATCGCTTCCATTTAGGGCAAGAGCGACTAACCCCACTATGTGTTAGTTCCCGAATTAAAGTTGTTCGACATGAGGCTCTTCATTGTGGAGGCACTTCCGTCTCCAAAAGTGAATAATATTTTGCATTACAATAAGGGGATTATATGCTAGACCATTGCCTTCATTATTTTGAGAGCTCATAGGTCTGTAAATCAGTTCTGACACGCAAGATCAGATACCATCAAGAGTCAAGTACGCTCACTCTTTATGGCAGGGGCAGCTGGAGAACCATGACTCCCATCAACTAGATACACTATGAAAGTAGATGATAGGGTACCAAAGAAATGCTTCGCAGCTCGCGTCATCTCTAGCTGAGCATTAAATCGGTACATAGGTGGAACAGGTTGACGATACCTTGCGGCCCAGCCGGGACACACCACTTTCTTCTCTTTCCCGCAGGGAAAATCTCAGACACACTGTTGGAAAAGACAAACAAAAGACATACAGCACAAAGTTGATTAATCTGGGAAGCAACGGCGGGCAACCTTCCGAACAACTGAGATTCATTCGCTTCTCTCGCCACCTACTGGATTAAACCTCAAGTGCCCCTCCTTAACCATCTCCGCCACAAACTCCCTCAAGTCAAGCACAAGCTCATCCGGAGCTTCCCAAGCCGGCAATACCGCAGCTCGCTCATGCCTCTTGACCCATCTCACGTTCTGCACACCAGCCGCCCACATCGGCGGCGGCGGCGGCGGCGCCAAACTCACACTCCCCCCACCACCACCCCTAAAGGTACTGATGCCCAGTGGTATCGTGCTCCAGCTGCTCCAGCACTCCTCAGTCTCGCGATGTGCTTCCCGGAGCCAGCGGAGGCTCGCTTCGGGGCCAGGCAGCCAGTACATCATGGTCCAGTTGAGGATGTCTGTGGGCGTCCAGGGGTAGGTGCGTGTCGAGATGTTGAGGACGTCGAGGAGGTAGGCTAGGAGACCGACGGGGGAGTCGCAGAGGGAGTAGGATGAGGTTTGGGGGCGCTGGAGGTAGGCGGAAGGTGGGGTTTGACTGGTGTATAGGTGAGGATGGGGCTGGCGGGTGATCGGAAAGTCTGTTGGGGTATAGCCGAAGCTGAGAAAGGGGATGCGTGTCTTCGTTAGGCGTGCCATGTGGTATTTAAGGTAAGTCGTGGTATGACGGCGAAACCTAGGTGGCGGGATGTCCGGTGAAGTGGTGTGAACAGCTAAGCAGCTGGAGCCATGGTGAATGGCAAGCATTCGGCAAATTCTGAAACCCCTAGCAAGACAACATATTGTCAGATATCGAACTCGATTTGCAGCACGATTGAACAGAAGCAGCTTACCAGCCTGTGCCATGCGCAACATATTCATTATATCCAAGCCGCTTCATTAACATATCATAAACGTGTGCCGTTGCACGTAAGCCGAACCCTTCATTCGGACTCGCATCGCTAAAGCCAAACCCTGGAATGCTAGGAGCGACTACGTGAAAACCTTGGATATCCGCGTTCTGGCCTCGAGCAGATTTGGGATCTACCAAGGGATCGATTATCTTGGAAACTTCTGCGAAGCTGCCAGGCCAGCCGTGGCAGAAAAGCAAAGGAATTGCATTCGGCTTTGCGCAAGGCTTGTGTACGAAATGAACGCGTAAAGGTGGGTGCCTAGAGTCTGGACCTCCTAATGTAACGGTCGTGCGATGTTGAGGTAGAGAGTTGTTGTAGTTGGTCTCCTGGACCCGCCAGTCGTATTGTTCCTGCCTATGAAGGTGTAAGCAACCAAGCAGTTTCGAACAAGTTGCTGCAGCTCGCATCAACGCGTTTTGCGCAATGGATTCCTGAGACCCCCTACCTCCTGAACGAAACAATTCTCGAAATTGACAGACATATGCGGAACTCGTCCAGGGAGCGTTATGGCTGCCTTCCGCGTATCGAACAGCAGCTCGGTCTTCCAACACCTCACACCTCGACGTGCCGTGGTGGACTGGCTTACCAGAAATCAATCAAAGGCTCGAGGGAAGCCTTCGGTGTCCCATATATCCATTGACGGTGCTCCGGTAAGGAAAGTTCGCGCGGTAATCTAGTCAGCTCTAGTTTTCTTCTCGTTAAATCTAAATAGCGCGAAGACACCTGCATTCAATCCAAATCAGTTTTCAATCAACTGAACTCGCGCAATGTACTCACATGCATTCTATAAGCCGTAACGGCCTCAGGATCCTCTCCATCCTCGGCGATTGTGGTCATCATCCTGCCGGTGTTTCATGAAGGCCACACATTTCTGCCCAAGCAACCAGAGGGGAACCTCAGGCCAGTAGAAGTACCTGAGCATCATGCATCGGTGAGGCCGTACGGATATCACCAGCTGATTGAAGCGATTGCGCGGACTGCATAGGAATTTGGAGTTCTAGACTAGGATCTGAAAGGTGATTGGCTAGATACGTGAGATTCGCATCGCCACAATACACAGCCACAGCCTCAACGCCACACTTTCGATCGACATTGATCAACATGCTTGTTCGAAGCGAGGAACCTGCAGAACGAGGCCCCCAGGAACTGGGAATAGAAATAACGGCAGTGCTGGCCGCAGCAGATATGCACCAATCAACGCCCGTGAATGGGGTTCTTATCCAACGGTTGCCAGGAACCGCCTGTTTGGAGACTCGTTCGAACGGTGCCCTAAAGTCGCTCTTGCAGCGTCTGGACATTGTATCCGGGGCGTTCTCGGAAGCCTAAGCCACAATCTTGTGGGATGCCCAATGGCGGAGGACCCGATTGCTCACATCCCCAGGGTAAATGCTTTTTCTTAGCGTTCCTTGAACCATGTCCAATCATAATCATCTGGTATACTGCATCATATTCATACATCTCTTACAGTCGTAGTCCCATTGCCACCATTACTCGTACGCTGATTCGCTTGCGGAGTGCCTCCCCTTAGATTCAGACTGCCGATCCTCTGAACGAGGTTGCTGCCAACTGCATCGACCGCCCCACGGGGAGCTAAGAGCGACGGAGTTTGTGCAGCGATTTCCTGGACCTTGAATAGCTTGATGTTGGTCCCATTCCATACACCAGCCGTACCCTTCGACACCAACATCTCGCTTGTGAAAATGGAACCCCAGAGTAATGACTCGTACCAGCCCAGTGATAGGGTGGACCACTCAAAGAGGTGCACACGAACGGAGGAGGGCTCTATGCCCCTGATCTGCGCATGACGTATGGCCGTCAAGGCCGCGGTCGTGTCATTGTTCGTCTCTGGAGGAACTTGGGGTGACAGCTCCTGGATAAGGGTGAGAATGGTGTGGAGTGGTAGTTCTGGCAGCCAGCTTTCGATCTGTTCCTGAGTCAGCTCACCTGCAACGCATCATTCGACTAGTTTACACATACCCATTCCACGGATGGTGTAAAGCTTCCGTTAGATAGCAAGACCGGAGCGGTCAGACTGGCTAAGCTGGTGGTGCTGTTCTGCCTTGAGAACGATGCTTGCCCCACAGGCATCTTTCCCCTAGCTTTTTCGGACATGCCTCTCACTTGAAGCGGCACCGCATCATCAGTAGCCGAAGAGATTGAAGCGGTCCGTGAAGGGTTGGCGGACTGCGTTGCCGATCGGGAAGGCGTTCGTAGGCTTTCGTCATCGTCATCGTCCTCGTCATCATCACCTATAGCGAACGCGTTGTTCTCTTCCGGCACGTTGCTCAACGACGGTGTTCTTGCGCTGACTGGCGTTCTCTGGCTGTCGGCCGAGCCGGTACGAGTCGGGCTTCGAATGGATGCGGCCTCATCTTTGCGCAATTGGTTCTGCCGTTCTATTTCCTCCTGTCCGCTTTCGAGAGTGAATTCTCGCAAAGCGTGGAACCGTTTCGCCGAGCGCAAGATCGCATAGATCAAATTGGGATTTTCTAGGGATATGAGCCGTGCAACACGTCACCTGTAACATACGGTAGACTTACTGTCGTATTTGTGCTCGACAATTGCGTTCAAGGCTTCTAGTAAGGAATGGAGAAGGTTGTGATTGGTTTCGTTTACGAGCAAGAAACTAGGCGATGACATGGAGGCGAAGAGCTGGAGCAACTTTAAGCTCGAAGCACGGCCTAAGCTTTCCACGTATGGGGCTATGTTGTTGATAATGGCGAGTAAAGCGGGGTATACTGCATCGAATTTGCCTGTGTTTGAAGTGAGGAGGGTGTATATAGACTATGAGAAGCATCAGATTAGTCCGCAATACAACGGATCGGCTGGTTCGGTGCTTACTGTTATGAGATAGTCGGTGTATGTTCCATGGAAGTTTGGTATTCTGATGCTCGCTGGTAAGGTCTCTTGGCCTTGGAAGACCTCATTCAACCTCTTGCCAAAGTTGGGCTCGACACTTAGCGTTTGCAAAATGAAGACACACATCCTGATGACGCCCTGCTTGGTGGGATCATTCCTCTGGTCGATGGCATAGAACAGCACGAGGACTATAAAGTCGTGCGCGCGGTCTGTGTCGATGATGAATGATCGAAAACGCTTGTTGCACTGCAATGTTTCCCAGAATAGCATGAGCATCTCCGGTGCCCATGTAAGCGACTTTTGGCTGCCTGGGAGATACGAAGACGTCGCTTGAAGCTGTAATCATCAGAGACTGAGCATGACAATGCGCGATTGCGCTTACCGGTTGGTTCAAGATTCTTGTCATTCCATCAACTAGGAACTGGAAATCCTGAGGTCGATGAAGTCTTCCGAGAAAGTAGCGGAAATTGTTTTTCGAACTGGCCGGACTGCCGAGTGATTCTGGCATTGGGTAGAGGATGAGGACAAGAAGGAGCTGAAGAGAGTAGGTCACAAGCGTCTGTTTGGGGTCTTTAAACATCATGTGATCATAGGGAACACGCCAACTCGCAGGGTTGTACTTGAGTGTCTGCAATATATCAGCAGGAAATCTTCACGAGCTTGAGTGGACTCACGGTGTTCAACAAAGAGCACAGGACTGACAATACAATCTGCTTGTCAGGACAAGTCGTCAAATACGTGATGGCTCTCACACCCTTTGCAGGCAGAACGTCTTGATTCCGTAAATATGTGCCCTAGCTTTGGCTCTCAAGGATGACTCACTGGCAGACATGTACATGGACTTGCTGGCAAAGGTAAGGAGTAGCCGCAGTATCTCGGTCCTGTTGCTTTCAAACTCCTTGCTCGATCCTATTGGGGTATTGCATCCGACTCCGCTCTGCCATATCGCGTAAGAAACCTTGTTCTTCCCCGAATGTGTCTCCGGTAGGGTGAACTCGGAGTAAAATAGGAGGTCTATAAGTGTGTCTATGACCTCCTCCGCCAATGGTTTGGCGTCCTCAAAATCCGGTTCGACGTCCGGTGACCGCTGTTCAGGAGCGTCTCCGTCGAATAACACTTCGCTCCTCGCTAGCTGGCCTCTCCTACTCCGCTTTCTCCGAGCACCCCAAAAGAACCTTTCCTCCCATGCATCCAGCTGTTCTGCCTCGTAGAGGAAGGGCAACAGTCGCGTGAGCACGCGTATGCAATTGAGAGCATCGCGCTCAGGGGCGAGCTCGGGGTCGGGAAACGAGGGATGATTTCGAAGCACACAGAGTCTGGAGGTTATGGCGAGTATAAGAGTTTCGAGGTTCCCTAAAGAGTTGTCCCTTGTACGGCGTATATCTGCCGGCGAGAAAAGCGAGAAGACATCTTCTGCCGACTCTGGCAGCTCCCAGAACTAGACGTATGGTCAGCGGCCTCGACTCGTACATAGACCTATAGATATCCCACCCCAGTCCAGTATGGGTCATTCGCCGGGATGTTGTGTTGCTCTGAAAGGCGGAAGATGCCCTGTTTGAAGACCAATTTAGAGTCCGAAGCACCCATCGTGATTTGAGTGATTTGGCGAGCTGTCTGTACCGCTGGGTTGCATGATACTGGTGCGCATGCAAAGGTATGGCTCTTCAGGAGTGGATTGTGATTTGCTGCAGGTCTCACTCAAGGGCAGTCGAGCCAGCATGGGTGTACGTCATGTGATCGGCGCCCAAAAACTGTCCGAGCGCCCAGGCATTCACTCAATCCATAGATCAGTCATAGAACCCCAGCCTCACTCTCCACTCTTACAGTCTCACCCACCATTGTCACTCTTCTACCAACCCCAGTACATTCGCTGCAATACATCCTACATCCCGACCGAGACCGCGAGTCCTGAAATCCACACAACTCAGGCCTTACCACATACCAACCGCCCCTCTTCATGGCGCAGACCTTGAAGCGGCGCCATCATCCTATATCCCCCGATTCAACACCCAAACGGTCCCGCACCGGGACGCCCGCCTTCGAGAATGGACTTACAGGCCCCAGCCGCTTTGGCAGCACCAGCGATGTCCTTGCAGTCAAAGATTACTCGGACCTTCCTCTAAAGCCAGACCACATGGACCGGCCCGTCTGGATAGACCCCGAGAAGAAACGGATTGTGCTCGAGAGCTTCTCCCCACTCTTCAAGTCAGCTGAAAGTTTCTTGATCAACATCGCCGAACCTCAGTCCCGGGTAACCAGTATGCATGAGTATACTCTGACGACGCACAGCCTCTTTGCCGCCGTTTCGGTGGGGCTTACGACGGAAGACATCATCCAGGATCTTGATGCGTATTCCAAAACGCCGCTGCCGAAAGCTCTTGTGGACTTCATCAAGGCGTCGACAAGGTCGTTCGGCAAAGCACGCCTTGTGTTGAAGCACAATCGATACTATGTCGAGAGTTCAGATGCAGAGGTGCTTCAGGAACTGTTGAAGGATCCCACGATCGGTCCCTGCAGGGTTGACACTAGCGAGGAACTCAACAAGGAGAAGGCATCAAAAATGGGCGATCTTGTCATCGCGGGAACGAAGATGGCCGCTGGTGTTAAGCAAGCTGTGCAGCCAGAGCCACAACGGAAATCGTGGGAAGATGATGAGGAAGACGAGGAGGACGAAGCTGCTAGGGAGGCCCGCAATATGACAGCCGCTTTGTTGGACGAGGATGACGACGACGATGAGCTGGATCAGGTCCACTCTTTCGAGATCGATATTAAGTCCGTGGAAAAGGTTCGCCAACGGTGCTTCGACATCGGCTTGCCACTCACAGAAGAGTACGACTTCCGGAATGATCGGCAAAATGCCACGTTGGACATCAATATCAAACAGCAAGGTGGCTTGCTGCGGGATTATCAGGAAAAGGCTCTGAATAAGATGTTTGGCAACGGAAGAGCCAGGAGTGGTATTATAGTCCTACCTTGTGGAGCTGGAAAGACGCTTGTGGGCGTTACTGCAGCCTGCACGATCAAGAAGGGAGTCATTGTCATGTGCACAAGCGCCATGTCAGTCGTTCAGTGGAAGGAGGAGTTCAAGAGATGGTCGAACATCAACCCCAACGACATTGCGGTCTTCACAGCGGAGCACAAGGAGAGGTTCCCTGGCAACACCGGTGTCGTCATAACCACCTACTCTATGGTCACCGCGTCTGGAAAGCGTGCCTACGATACGGAGCAGATGATGAATTTCATCACGCAGCGGGAATGGGGTCTTATGATATTGGATGAGGTACACGTCGTGCCAGCAGAAATGTTCAAGAAGGTGACACATGTTGCGTCTCACTCGAAGTTGGGTCTAACGGCGACACTCCTTCGCGAGGATGACAAAATCCAAGACCTGAACTACCTCATCGGACCAAAGCTCTACGAGGCCAACTGGCAGGAACTTTCCGATCAAGGTCACATTGCGCGTGTTCAATGCGCCGAAGTCTGGTGCCCCATGACAACTGAATTCTATCAGGAGTATCTAAGAGCTAATTCGACAAACAAGCGCAACCTCCTCTGCACGATGAATCCCAACAAGTTTCAGCGCTGCCAGTATCTGATCAACTACCACGAACAGCGTGGCGATAAGATCATCGTCTTCTCCGACAACGTCTACGCCCTCGAGCGGTACGCCAAGAAGCTGAACAAAGCCTACATCTTCGGCGGCACTCCCCAAGCAGAGCGTATGCGTATCCTCGACAACTTCCGCTACAACGAGCAAGTCAACACTATCTTCCTATCCAAGATTGGCGACACCTCGCTCGACCTTCCCGAGGCGACCTGCCTCATCCAGGTATCATCGCACTTCGGTTCTCGACGGCAAGAAGCGCAGCGCCTGGGCCGTATACTGCGGGCCAAGCGCCGTAACGACGAGGGGTTCAACGCGTTCTTCTACTCTCTCGTCTCCAAGGATACGAACGAGATGTACTACTCCTCCAAGCGACAAGCCTTCCTCGTTGACCAAGGCTATGCCTTCAAAGTCATCACGAACTTCCCGGACCTTCTCTCTACACCCAACCTCGCGTTTGCGACGCCGCAGGAGAAGAGAGAGCTGCTTACTGATGTCATGCTTCAGAGCGAGACAGCTGGCGACATTGAGAAGATTGAAGGAGACTTGTTTAGTGAGAGGCAGTTCCACCATACGAAGAACAAGGGTGTGAAGAGGACGGCGGGCGCGCTGAGCGAGTTGAGTGGTGGTCAGGACATGGCGTATATTGAGTACAATAAGGGGAGGAACAAGGAGTTGAGGGGGAAGGGCGCGCAGAACGCGTTTATTAGGAAGTTGCAGAGGGATTCAAAGAAGAAGAAATAAATGACGACTTACGACTGGGACATGGGCAAGGTATACGGGAATCGTTTAACCAATTTGGTCGGGCACGGCAACATTTTAGGGCATTGGCAGCACGCTGGATGGAATGCGTGTGCACATCGGTTCTTCGGAGTTCGTGAGGGAGTTCACTGGTTAAGGAGTCTTCAGCGATTACATCGAGTGGCGGATCTATCTCTCGCGTCGACAAGGTCACTACCTCAAAACGTTTGCTGGCATTTTTACGGATCGGGACAAGATAGGATGGTTGCGCCACACTGAATTGTGAGGGTGGTCTTGGGCTTTAGCAAGGGCTCGAATTGAGATATCTCAATGCAACAAGGCGGAACAAAACGCTGTCTTGACGCTGCTTTATCTAACCCTACTTCTAACCGCTTTGAAAAATCACGCCCATAGTAAACTACCGTACAAATGCGCCGGGTATCTAAAACACGCCCTCTCACTCCTCTCACTCCTCTCACTCCTCGTCTCCATGTTCTCCAACATAACATCACGAGTACAAACCCCTCGTACTCCCACTCATCCCCTTCTCATAAAGCCACTTCTGATTAACCGGCACACTGCTCCCCCTCCCCATAGTCGGACTCCCCTGCCCGCGCACGCTCGACCTCAACGCCCTCCCACCCCCCACTGCCTTCTGCAGCAGCGGCGACGACGACGCCCCCGGACTCCACGGACTCCCCCCTATCGACGCACCCAGCGGACTCTCCCCCTCCCTCCCCCTCTCCCTTAATCTCTCGCTCCTCCTCGCCCCCGGCGACCCCTCGCGGCCGGAGAGCGGCGAGCCGCTGGACGCGCGGGGCGTGCTGGCGCGCGCGTAGCGCGGCGGGGTGATGTAGGCACCGCTGGCGGGGGTGGAGGGGGCGGGGGAGTCGGGGTTTAGGCCCAGGAGGGCGCGTTGGGAGGGGGTGAGGGGGATGTCGGCGAGGTCGTCGGCGCGGGTGTAGAGGGGGGCGAGGGCGAGGAGAATGTTGGTTGCTAGGAGCAGGCGGAGGAGCTGGAGGGTGTAGAGGGGGTAGGGGTGGAGGTGGGAGAGGAGGAGGGTTAGGGATTTAAGGACGCTGTGGAGGGGGTGTTAGTGAGAAGGGTGAAGAGGAGAGAGGCAGAAGAAGGGAGGGGAGGCGTACTATGATGGTGTGGAGTCTCGGACTAAGGGGAGTGTGAAGGTTAGGATCAGGAAGAGGAGGTTCCAGAGGATTGTTCTGACGTTCTGGTCGCTGAAGGTTGAGGCGTGCTGGCGGCGGGCGATTTCGTCGAACCGGGGGTGTCGCCATGTTCCGGTAGATGGAGCAGATTCTGGTGGTGCTTGTACTGTCTGGTTCGCTGGCGTCGAAGGTGTTTTCTGTGGGGTTGTTCGGGAGTATGTTGTGAGCGATGATGCTCCTTGTTGCTGTCAGGTCAGTGTTAGTAGTTTTTACGGAAAGTTGAGATTTGTAGGAGCTTACAGCGTGGCTCAATGTCACCGACATGGCTGCTGTTCCTGACAGTTAGTATGTTAGTACAGTATCTCTGGCTGAACCGCTATTGCATTGTAGTGGTGTTGCGTTTGTGATTGTTTTGGCTGGCAACAGCAGCGGACGTCGGAGTTTCATTCACCTCCGGTCCATCACCCTTACCTCAGCCCTACCCCTCCGTACATATTTCCTCCTACATTCCTGGCACTACAAACAAACAGGCAAGATGGCCAACCTCATAGAGCAGCTCGACGCAAAAATCGCAGAAGTAGTATCAGGATGGAACTTCTACACCTCCATCATCGCTTTCGGCCTCTTCGCTTTCGTAGCTTACTCGCTGTTCATGATAGAGGATCCCGACACTCACCCTATACTCCTGCTGCGCCAATCTACCGCTGCTCCGGTCAGACAGTCCGGTGAATCTGCTGTCTACCGCTCACACGAAGTACCGCATGGATACCCTCTCAAGACCGGCCTCCAGGTCAAACCCCCTGGAACACCAGCTTACTACGGCGGAAAGGATGGCGATCTGCGGGACATATGGCGACGAGTCACTGGAGAACTACCTCTAGAGCAACCGCATGGCCGTCCACAGAGCGAGGCGCCTCCGAGCACGCAGCTGGGCAAGATCTTGACGATTATGGGAACAGAGCGGGTCATTGAGCACGATATTGGCGAGCTCACGAGAGGGATCAATGTTATTGGGAGCATGTTACAGAAGCAGGGTGCCAAACGTGTTGCAGTCTATCTGCCGAACTCTATCGAGCTGCTTCAAACCGTCTTCGGTAGGATTGTTTCCCCAAACCTCAGTTCAGGCGACGCTGATGATTTATGATAGCTGGCGCTTTCTACGGATTCTCCGTGGTCTTGCTTCCCTTCAACCAGCCCCATAAGACCATCAGCGACCTTTTGCAGAGGACAAATACCGACTGCCTCATTGCTCACGCAGGATCTGTGCCTATCGCGCACATTGGTCGAGCGACCGGTTTGAGGCAGGTCATATGGGTTGCTGAAGGAGCCGGCAAGCACATGGACTGGGCAGGACAGCCTGGTGAAGTAGGGAGCAACATCCAGCTAGCTGAGTGGCATGAGCTCGTGCAGAGAGCAACCGGCGCGAGCACAGAATTGCCGCCAGATGTCGCCGGTCAAGAGCCAGGAACTGTTATCACGGTTTGGCAAGGCAAACCCGGCACCCAAGAAGAGATCGTCGAGTTCACTCAAAAGGCAAGTCCATCGCCCCCTCTCAACCACCACACACTAATTCTCCCACCCACAGAACCTCGTCTCCGCCACCGCCGCCCAAATCTCCGCCCTCCCTCCCCGCCAACGCCTCACTCCCTCCGACCTCTTCCTCCCCGCCGTCTCTCTCACCGAATCCCACGCTCTCACCCTCACTCTCGCCGCCCTCTTCACCCGCTCCTCCCTCGCCATCAACTCCGTCGCCGGCCCCTCCATCTCCCTCCCCCTAGCCACCCGCTCCATCGCGCCAACCGTCATCCTCGCCTCCGCCGAGACCGCCGCAGCCCTGCACGCCGCCACCGCTGCGACGGCCACCGGCAGCGTGAAGAAGCTCGCGCACTACACGGCCAGCCGCGCGCTTGAGGCTGGGCGCATGCCCGTGGATGGACTACTGAGCAGACTGAATGCGCCGGTGCGAGCGGCGGTCGGGGCGACGCCGGGGAAGTTGCGGCTGCTGGTTGTGGCGGAGCGGGCGGGGGCGGGGGGGACGCCGTTGAGCTCGGCGGTGCTGAGTGATTTGAGGGTGTATACGGGGGCGAGGGTGGTGTATGCGCTTACGGCGCCGAGGGTGGCGGGGGCGGTGGCGCAGATGAATGCTTTTGATTATCGGAGGGAGGGGGCGAGCGGGCATGGGCATTTTGGGGTGCCGTTGGGGTGTGTGGAGGTTAAGTTGGTGGATGTGCAGGGGCATCGGACGACGGATAAGGGGGATCCTGAGGGAGAGGTAAGCTGGATTGGAGAGAGTATGGGTGGAATGATGCTGACTGAGCGTAGATTGTTGTGGAAGGCCCGGCTGTTGCTGGTGGTAAGGCGAGATTGGGTGTTACCGGTACGTTCAGGGAGGACGGCACGTTGGCATACGTGTAAAAAGTTTGTGGGGAGCATCCCCTTGTGCAAAAGCATCGTCTGTAGTTGGATATTTTGCAGAAGCAATTATCCTTTGCTTTCAGTTCGAGCCTTCTGCCTCCACAGAGACGAATGCAGATTTTGAACAAATCCATCGATCCTGTGCTCGACGCATGGGGGGTTCTAGGTCAACCTACATGCACCCAATGCTCACTGATATCTCTCATGGAGAACCAAAGATGCAACTCCGCTACTTGCATTCCTCCTGCGTCCACATAACCTTCCCCTGCTTCCCTCCATCGACACTAAGCACCTGGCCATGAACATGCCCGCTTAGGTTCTCGCTCGCGAGATACAAGATACTCTTCGCAACCGCCTCTATAGACACTGGCTTGCCCATCGCCGTCGTCGCCTGCGCTTCTAGCCAGTACTGCTCCGGATTCTCCTTGCATTCTTCTCGAAAGCGCGGCGTGTCGACCGGGCCCGGCGCGATGGCGTTGACCCTGCCACAACAGAGATGCAGGTCAGCAATCATCTCAAGCCAGCCATTCAACGCATCCACAGCACTTCAATCCAGCATGCCGCCGCTTCGTCCTTCCACCAGCACACCACAGCCCCAGCACGGGACCACACAGCAAGCAAACCTACCTCGCCCCCCTCCAAACCCTCCCCACATCCGCCCTCAAGCTCTGCAGCAACCCCACCTGCACCGCGCTCTTACTCGCCGCATAATCCGCATTCGTCCGTTCGCCGAACGAACCACTCTCGCTCCCGACAAGCACGCATCCTACATTATTCAGCGTCCCGCCCTCGGCCGCCGCATCCCGCAGCCCGCGCATCCACTCCCTGGCGACCAGGAACGTGCCGCCGACGTTGACCTCGAGGGTTCGTAGGAATTGGGAGAGGGACATGTCGGTGATGGAGGAGTGGGGCAGGACGCTGAGGTCGAGGGCTGCGAGTAGGATGCAGCAGGATACCGGGCCGAAGGCGCGGGTGGCGGTTTGCCAGGCGGTGGTCAGGGAGGACTCGTTGGTAGTGTCGGCGTGGAGAAGGAGAGGGTTCGGGGCGTCAGGCGCGTCGGGAGAGCTGGGCTCGCTGGGCTTGGTGGGCTCGCTGGAGGGGTGCGCGATGTCGAGGGAGGAGACGTGGGCGCCGGCGGCGAGGAAGGCGCGGACGACGGTGGAGCCGATGAGGCCGGCGCCGCCAGTTACGAGGACGTGGGTGCCTGTTAGGTTGAGGGAGAGGTCCATGGTGGTGAGGGAGGAGGAGAGGGATGGGCGGTTGGGGGAAGTTTCATGTGCGAAAGAGGATGTATTGCTTCTGCTAGATGTTTGGAATTCGTTGTTGAGTTTGAAGTCAGCGGTCAGTTCTGATCCATGTAGAAGTTCTCCCAGTTGACAGGGAGATGAGGATGGTGAAGAGGGTTCCATAGTTAGTCAATCTCGTCCATCTCAATAACAATAGGGTTCAGGTGTCGGAGTTGCATCATGGTACGAGTCAGTGAACAGCTCTCCCCAGATTTTGGCCATGTCATGAACCTCGGTCTACCCCGGATGACTTGATCCGCCAAACCTTCCCCCATATCAATGCCTACCATGTCTCTTCTACTATGTATATAGCAGTAGAATAGTGAGATAACCTAACTGGCACATCTTCTACCATATACCACCATGTCTACAAGACTATCAGCTCCCCCGCCGCTAAGCGGCATCCGCGTCCTCGAATTCGCCGGTCTAGCTCCAGGTATGCATCTCATCCCAAATATCAACAACAGAACAAACAGCGAAAGCACAAACCAAGCTAACACCCCTCCCCAGGCCCCTTCGCCGGCCTCCTCCTCGCCGACTACGGCGCCACAGTCCTCCGCATCGACCGCGCCTCCCCCGGCGCCCACACCTCCACCCCGCCCCCACCGACCGCAGACCTCCTAACGCGGCGCAAATCCTCCATCGCCGTGAACCTCAAATCCGCCTCCGGCCTCGCCCTCATCAAAGCGCTGCTCCCGCACGTCGACGTAGTCATCGACCCCTTCCGGCCCGGCGTGCTCGAGAAATCCGGTTTATCGCCCGAGGATGTGATGCTGAAGCTCAACCCGCGCCTGATCGTCGCGCGCATGACCGGGTTCCGCAGAGACGGGAAGTACAGCGCCATGGCCGGGCACGACATCAACTACATCGCGGTGTCCGGGGTGCTGAGCCTGCTGGGCCGCAAGGGCGAGAAGCCATACCCGCCCGGCAACATCGTTGGGGATTTCGCGGGCGGAGGGGCGATGTGCTTCCTCGGCATTTTGCTGGCGCTGCTGGCGCGGAATGGGAATGGCGGGAGGGGGCAGGTGGTCGAGGCGAATATGGTGGATGGGAGCGCGTATTTGGCAAGTATGCCGAGGCTGTGTTTGAGGGCGCCGATATGGGATAGGGAGAGGGGAGAGAATGTGTTAGATGGGGGGTGTCCGTATTATGATACGTATGAGACGAAGGATGGGAGATACATGGCGGTCGGGGCGCTAGAACCGCAGTTTTTTGCGGCGTTGTTGAAGGGCTTGGGGATCAAGGAGGAGCAGCTAGGTGGGCCGAGAGAAGATCGGGAGACGTGGCCGCGGATCAAAGAGTTGTTTACGGGGACGTTTCGGAGCAAGATGCGGAAGGAGTGGGAAGAGATCTTTGACGGGACGGATGCGTGTTGTACGCCTGTGCTTACGCATCAGGAGCTGGAGCAGGATGTCGGATTTGATCAGAGGCCGCCGGTGACGCTGAGGGACTCACCTGGTCTGGCGATAGCAGATCTGGACGAGGATAGGAGAACCGTCGCGCAGGGACAGGGTATCGGAGTTGAAGGGGAGGGATGGACGAGTACAGGGTTGAGACCTGGCGTTGGCGGCGAAGAGCTACTCGGACAGTGGCTTGGCTGGAGGAGGGGAAGGCAGTACGAACTGCAAGATGGCGGGCTGGTGAAGGCTGCTGGTCAGTCGAAGCTGTGACGACAATATCATTTTGGACTGTGTCGCTGTGCGGAGTTGTTGCTATGAAAATCTTAGCCCCGTGGTCGAAGGGCTTCACGTGCGGCGGCCACGGCTTGGATGAAGATTTTTCTGTCTGCAGGACGCGTTCGACTGCTGGTCCTCAGCAAGCGACACCTGTTTAGACATCGAGATGTGAGAAGGCGCTTGACGCTCCTCCAGGAAGACTTCTGACGCGAGAGCGCGAAGTGCCTCAGGTGAGGGCACCGCAACAGCGTCACGTGTCAAGTACGAGGTCATGTTCTCTTCCTCAAGCTCCCGCACGAATGCGAAAGCATCAATGAAAAGACTGTAGTGCCAACAGGCAAGCCATCAAAAATTGCGCCAGTGAAGCCCCCGAAGGAGATTCATACCAGCCCACCGCCGCGCTGTGCAATGCAGGGTGTTCTGGTAGGTCGACCGTCATCTTGATCACGGCGACCCCAACAAGGTAAGTATGAAGAGAAGAGGGAGGAAGAGAGCGAGCAAAGACGAATTTATACCCAGTGCCAAGGAGCTAGAGGCTGCGTAAGCGAGGCTGCGTGGAGATGTGGTGGCCGGAAGTGAAAGGAACGTACCTCTGCTGAAAAAACGCGTGTGTGGTTTCAATCTTACTGAAACGAGCTTTCTTCAAAGCGAGATTACTGAGAACCCGCATGATGTCATAATCGGAAGGACTTCTACTTCCTGTCGCGTGACGAGGTCAGAACACACTGTCGAACTCCATCTGCGAACCTGTTGCACAAGTAACAAGAATACTATTTCACCAGAACTCCAACCAGCAGAGCAGAAATTGCTGTCTATTTCTTCACTTTGTCTTAAATCGCCTGGCCATCTTTCGAATGCTCATGTGTAGTACTTCTTGGTGTTGCTCAGTGAAGAAGGCCCAGCGGCCCAGTTTTGTTCTGATTCTGTGCACCGGCCTGCCTGTTCCTCTTACAAGACTATCAATATCGTACTGTCTTTCCATCCTGTTATGCCTTCATACATATTGGTGATAACTAGAGGTCAATTTACAACTCTCCAAAATCTCACACAGGGGTGGCATTGCATCAGTGGACACAGAAATGATTTTTACTCGACAGAAAGCCATTGTGAAAACTGACAGACGCCTGTATCACTGCGGCTATAGTGCAGCACGGGGACGAACTTTCTTTGTAACTCGAGCTCCTGTTAGCCTATCATCACGGAGCTCACTAACCGTTAGCTCTTATTACATCCATTTGCATTCAGCATCCATCGCTGTGGAAGCATCGGCTCGGCTACTATCCAGAGAGCGAAACGGTGGCAGACCAGCGGAAACCACCATGGAACATAACAGAATAGAAGAGTTGCGTGACAAGTGGTTTGATATCACGCATCCGGACAGCAATCTACATGTGACGAAGGGATTGGAAATCCAGAACAGATGGTGCACCACCGACGAAGACGAGGTCTTTCTGTGTCCCTGCGTTGAGGATGTTTTTGTTGAGATATCTTCCACCAAGGACGGATTCAGTCGATGTGATCTGCCGCAGAGTACAAGTCAGCCGTTGCAGACGCGAGACAGTAGGAGAAGCTGTCTATCCATCCAACCAGAATGCCGGCACGCAAGACCTTACATCGGCAGGTTATTGCCTTAGCGCTGAACGGTTATGAACGCGCACTTTCACACAGAGATCCGCAAGCTGTGTACATTGCGGAAGTCCTTCGACAACTCGGTGAATTACAATTAGCCTGTACGATGCGAATTGACCGCAAAGTCTATTGGTAAGTAAACTACAAGATAGGGATACAAGGAAGAGGTGAGGATCTGAGTTTCCACCTTATATTGCTTCCGGTCGTCAAGGAGGCGCTGTGTCAGTAGTCTTGCCCGACTTCCAGGCAACACTCAACAATGCAGCTCAACTTTACGAGAGCATGGAGGGCTTCATCACATCGGCGAGATGCACACCATCATCATTACCTTGTGACATAACGTGCCAATGGTTCAGCGTGCGACGTCTCGCATCTGCTTTCGAGCCTCGTAAAGGGTGCTTCTGGGGCTTCTCGGACCTATCTGTTGGATCACATGTCGCCTCGTACTTCTTGAGAGCCGTCACTGCTCGCTCAATCGCTGATGGGCTGCCCTCATGGTTTGTGGTGGAGGTCGGGCCTTTAGTTCTATGCTTCCACAATGGCGCGACGAAGTGATCGATAGTGCTTTTATAACTTGGGCTTGCGTTGCATGGCGCCGGTAGGTTGGTGAAACTGGATAGTCATGGGGATTTTTTCTTCGTCTTTTTATCTTGGTTCAGCAGAGGGGCATTGTCAACGTCGAAGTTCGCGCCATTGAGGTATGTAGTCTCTAGCCGTATTGGTCCTCCAGCGCTGAGGAGAAAGGTACGGGTAACGCATTGCGTGCGGTGGGACGACAGAGGGCCGGCAAGTAGCCTGTCAGCGATTCAGGAAATGAAAAATTTGACAAGCAGATGATCGGATGAACAAGCGTGCAGATATTGTTTGAAGCGTGCAGATGTTGTTCGAAGCGTTGGAGGTTTTTGCATGACGAGTGATGACACGCGCCATGTAGGAGAAGAATTTCAAGATCCCGAAGCTCTTGTTGTGTAGAGAACTGTTTCCGAGGACGAGTCTCACAGCGATACCTTCATGAAAGTTGGACGCCCTCTCGACAAAGGAGTGCCCATGTCGTGCTTCCTGTTCTGCTGAGTGACATCCTTCGAAAAGAAGCGATCATACCTACGTGGGGGACATATCGGATGACATATCATCTCTCAGATCTGTGATTGTCAGATGTTGACTATGCTGGAATCGAGATGAGTGAATAGAAAAACACATGGACCATTGACCCGCTGACATGATCTTCTAGGTTAAAGTAAATCATACCAATCAAACTAGATACCATCCGTTGTTTTCAACCCCAGAATTGGATTCGTGTTTCTAGAGACATAGTCCGTTTTTTGCTTTTGTTTTGTTTCGTCTCGAATCGCAACAATGTATCATGCGTCAACCCGAACTATCTCCTTCCCTACTGTTGCTCACGCCATCTCTCCGTCCAGTCATGATCCCCACTACCGTCGGCACGGGAATGTCCTCAAGAGTCTTGTCATCTACGTATCCCCACAGCATATAGTCCAGGTAGTTGTCCTGCAGCGTCAACCTCCTCTTAACTGCTTCCCTCATGATCAGCTCGTCAGGCGTCAGCAACCTCTCTGATCCCTTGCCCCAACCTTCCAAGCAGCCCCTACCAACCTCGTTCGCAGGCACCCCCAGAACACTCATCCCCGCATGCGCCGGATTCTTCGGACGATACGAATACCTGACATACATCTGCAGCAACTCCAACTGCGTCCTGCAATCCTCCCTCCTCAACACCCTCCACATCGTCGTCAGACTCCTCTGCCCCAACAACAGCCTCCTCGTCCCCGTCTCCCCAAACCCATCCACCGGATCCATAAACCGCATATCCAGCTTCATACAGAACAGCGTCGCAACCTCCAAATCCTCATCCGCCCAATAGCTCCCATTATGCACGAGCCCAATCCGGCCCCCATTACTCGAAATATCTATCATAAACCAAATCTTCATCAGCACCGCTTTCGCCCGCGCAGGCAAGCGATGCCCGTCCAGCGCTAGCAGCGCCACAATCTGGCTCACCACCCTGCTCCGGTACGCCGCCATCTGCAGCCATTTGAAGCCGGGGACCAGCCGGGACTCTCCGGGGCGCTCGGAGTTGGCGCGGCGCACGGGGTCGATGATGCAGAGGGGCGCGTAGGCTTTGAAGGGGAGGAGGGCGGCGGCGTCGGGGGCCCAGCGGCGCGCGGAGGCGAGGATGTGGGTCGTGTAGTGAGAGTTGAGGAGGTAGTGGAAGGGCTTGGAGATAGCGTAGAGGGAGAGGAGGTCCGGGATGGGGAGGGTGCTGGCGAGGGCGAGGACGAGCTCGGGGTGTTTGAGGAGAGAGGTGAAGAGGTTGAAGGGGGTTTTTGGCGGTTGAGGTGAGGTGTTTGTGAGGACGCTCGTTGCGGATGGTGGGTGCGCGACTGTTAGGGAGGGAGTTGGCGTGAGACGACTGCGTTTGTGGCGGAGAGGAAGGACGAGGCGGTGCGCTGCTGGTGAGAGCGACTGACTCGCACGGCGCTTGTGGTCGTTCCTCTCCTGAGGTGTCGCGTCGGTTGATTGAACTCCATCGATGGTGCGAGTATCTTCCTCAGTTTTGGCTCTGTCATAACCTTGATGTAACTCTGAACCGGTGGCTGGGAGTCGTTTCTTGTCCTCTGACTGCGGTGGCGGTGACGGGGGACCCGTGGCCTTGATGGTTCGGCTTGATGCCAGATTTCGAAAACGAGCCATGACCGTGAATGGTCATTTGAGAGTTGAAGTAGACCAGGAGTGGATGTTGAAGGTTGCGATGTCAGTGTGCAGGACGAAGTTTCGATCCAAGCGGTGAATTTTGTGACTGGGAGAACAATAGCAAGCAAATGGCCACCCGTTCACTTGAAGTCCTTGAGAGAACACAATAGACTAGTTGAATAGCGTGCGTCATTGAAGTGAAGTGGGGCGTCATGTCAATGAGCCTTTATGTTTCATTTCCTCGTCTAATGAAGTGAGAACCGCCTCCTGGTTGTCATAGAGATGCAGCTGACGCGGAATGCCCTCAGACCACTTTAGATGAGAATATGCATGAGAACGCGAGTAAAATATGAGCCCTCGTTGTGAGCGCAAAGGCTTGTCCAAAGCCCAACAAAACGGAGGCATGCAGAAACGATTCAAACGCTGCCTGCATCGCGGTGGATGAACACCGTAAAACGCCAGATACCTGGTTGAAAACTCCATGAACCCATGCCGTACTGCGAGGACCTCGAAGCGGTGAAAAAGTATGTTCAGACTGGTGAGCGGTTATGTTCGGGATTGTAGATGGAACCTCACGGACCAGTCTATGGTCGGTCAAGCAACTTCAGAAATTCCTCTCGAGTTTTACTGGTACTTCGAAATCGTCCAAGCATGCAGCTGGTGGTGGTTGATGACGTTGTCTTCTGTACACCGCGCATGATCATGCACATGTGACTGGACTCCATGACGACGGCGACGCCTTGTGGGTGCAGCACTTCCGCTAATGCAAGCGCAACCTGCTTGGTTAGTCGTTCCTGTACCTGGAGCCTCCTTGAGAACATCTCTGCGATACGAGCGAGTTTTGATAGGCCTATCACACGGCGGTTGGGGATGTAACCGATATGCATCTGTTCAATGGTCAGTTGGTCGCTGATAGCGCAGTGGTTTTTGGAGATGCCGTACCCTCCCTGTAAAAGGGACCAGATGGTGCTCGCATAGCGAGAATACCTCAATATCCTTCACTATTATGAGTTCATCGTGGTCCTCATGGAAAATCGCTCCGTTGACAATGTCTCGCAAGTTCTCTTCGTAGCCTTTCGTAAAGAACATCATGGCCTTCGCGTATCTTTCCGGTGTCCCATACAACCCTTCACGAGTTGGGTCTTCGCCAATGCACTCGAGGATAGTCTTGACCGCGCCAGATAATTTCTCCAGCCGTTCGGCAGCTTCCTCCGGAGTAGCCTCGAGCCTGTCTTTGGTCCCGGTACCTGTGGACTGTATCAATAATTGTAACCATACCGAATGGCAGAACAATTGCACTCACTTGGCCAACTGAGTCCATCGAAATCCACTGTAGGGTACTGTGTGAAGGGGCTGTGCGGCCGACTGCCGGAAGGTGTTGGCGGGGCTGCTTCATCTCGAGGATCTCGAGCGCGTATCTCTTCAACGTGGTCGGACGTGCTCCCTACTCCGTCTTGCGCTTTCGCAGGCCGCTCAGGTTTCGGCTGGAGCGGTTGAGGGAAGTATCCGTTTGGGCCATTGAACTCTATAGGCTTTCTCCGTGTATTAGATGCCTTAATGGAGGCTAGTAAATTGTCACGCTCTTTCTGGTCCCTTGACTCGAATATCACCTCGCTAGGAACATGCAGTGGAGAAGTGCCGTTGGTCAAATAGGGGGGCAAAGCGGCCTTGGGCCTAGGACCGCGAGGAGGAGAATCCATAGCTTGGACGGAGATGGTGGTTTGGCTAGAACAAAGACGTGTGCTACCTCATAGTCATCAGCTTTGGTGAATTCCGTGTACCTGCAGCAGAGCGCTGTGCGGTTGTGGTTTAAAGAATTTGGGAGCTCGTCATAGGGCTGATGCGCTCACCGCCCTCTCGTTTTGCCGATTGTCCGAAGCTGGATCCTGCTGACAACCGCGTTTCTTACCAACCTCTGCCTGCTTGCATCAACCGTTCACACCTCGTTCATCGTAGAGTCGTCTCCCTACATCAGCTACAATACACTGAACTGAACATGAATCGCGTCATCATGGACACTCTCCATGAAGACAGTGAGCGACGCTGCGGCTGCGATTGCGTCGGACTCGCCCCGCTCGATGCTCTAAGTTGTCTCCAACCACACCGGCACGCGTGTTGTCGCCGAAAACACGATCGAAGCGCATGTGCGACAACATCCTTCCTATCAGAGCGTGGAGAAGGGCCGTGAACAGGTCCGGGCTTCGCATATCACAGTTTTGGCATCAGCGACGACATGAAGGCGTCGGAGCATTGACTTTCAGCTGTTGGCTGAATTAAACATCATGATACACGATAACATTCTGTACAACATCGCGTTAGCCTCGACACATGCTCTCCAGCAGTGTGCAAGGGCTTGTTGACCGTATCAGCTATCCGCTGTCTGACTATATGAAAGTACTACATACGGAAGCGAGGATATGGTACGGTTGAGGATTGATATGGGCGAAGTGGCCTCGTCTGCCGCATCTTCTTCATTCTCCAGAGCAGAATCTAGTATCGCTGGTCCATCAAACCCTTTGGTGGGGTGGTCGAGGACTAGATAACGTCCCGCGTTCTACACCGCGTGGTTGCGGATCATCGCACTGGGATGGTATCTATACTCGACTTGGAGGCGTACAGCTGTTGCAGTTCGTCCATGGTTGTTGCCGTCACTGGCACAAGTACACCGAAGTCCGACAAACGGCCATGGGTCGTGGGGGCCATGACTGCCGGTGACCCGATGCTCAATCACAATACCACACCTCTTGAGCTCTGTAACACACACACTCGCTGCAGAGAGCTATAGATGGACGAGACTAGAAGTACGAGCCCGTGGTCCCACATCCAGTCGTATTCGTTGGCTCTTAAGGACTCAACTGTTGTTCAGGAAACGAAGATTACATTGTGTTGTCGGAACCATATACAACCGTGGCTGACGCGGGGGACAGGAAACACGGTCACTCAACAACGCTCAAGCTGTTTGACTGACAACAGCTAAGGATGTGTTGACCAGCGCTCCATCCTGTGATGTGCTTGGTCTTCGTAGATAGATGTCGTCTGTGAGGCTTGTTCGGCGTGGGAAGTTTCCTGTGAGCGTTCGAGCAAAGGAGGAGGGCGATTACAAAGAGTCATTCTCCCGATCGAGGGTGCTATTAGCATTGGGTCTGCGACAGTTGCGCTGTGCTGAGATGGACGCTGGCATTTGACGGTTTGCCGCTCGAGGGATCATCGCCGAAGTCACGGGGTGCTCGGACATTCGCTGAGAGGAGCCGCATCAGTGCATAGCCTGCACCTCCCTCAGCCGTCAAGAACAACCCCACGAAACTGGTGCGCGCTTCAGTCGCAGGCTTAACCAACAGCCCGCGTTGCGATTCTCCAGTTGCCTGTCTTGATTTCCTTCTGCTGGGTAGGTAATGGTTCTGTGCGTGCGCTTTTCTCTTCCAAATTGTCGGTCGGTTTCTCGCGTAGCGTGCCCGACTTTGCACCTGCTCTGATGCCAATGCTTTGATCATTCTACATGGCTAGCTCGCGACGGTCCCAGGCGTTGATAGATCAGTGGCGACCTGAGGACTTGAACGTCAGAGACAGAGCAAGGGGTGAGCGCAGTCGCTCGAGAGAGCGGGGACGTTCGTCGCCGGCACGACGTGTGCGAGGCCACGATAGGGATCTCAAGGCGGGTAGCCAGTCAGTGCCTGACGAGCCACCATCTTCTTCCAAACACCCCCGCGCCCGGTCTAGAGAAAGGAGCAGAGAGAGGAGCAGGCCTCGTCGCAGAAGTCGTGGGAGGACACCTTCACGCTCGCCACAGCGAGGAGTGGACGTTTACCGGCCGACCAGGAGGTCAAGCGGAGAGCGATTTTCACACAGGCATCGAGACGATTCACCACCATCAGCCAAACGGCGGCGCAGCATCAGCCCAACACCACCACGGGATAGCAATAAGAGAGCGAAGCGTCGCAGAAGCCGTAGTGCTGAGCGGTCTCCATCCAGGACGCGGAGAGACGACATTTCACGCAGGCCGGGGGACCGCGCATACTCTCCACGACCTTCGCGCACCGACCGGGCTGTGTTACGAAGGCCTTCACCTGATTCCTATAAACCTCTCTCCGTTCGTCGACGCTCACGGTCCGCCGATTCACATTATCGGCCAGCTCCACCGAAACATCGCAAACGCTCACCTACACCCGAGCGGAAACCTGCAGCGAAGAGGGCAGCCTCTCCCCGCCGCTCACCATCCAGGAGACACACCATCAGAGACGATATACCCACTGTCGAGGATAGGAGTAGGGACAGGGTTAGTGATAGGGCATATAGGGATAAGGACAGGGACACGGACAGAGACAGGGATCGGGACAGAGCTATTGAGTCAAGACCAAGACGAGAAAAGGACACTAGTATCCGATCATCAAGACCATCACACCGATCGCCGTCTCCACGCCGCAGACGTTCACCATCCCCCCTACCCCGGCGGCGCTCTCCATACTCGTCGAGATACGACAAGGAAACCGTCCCAGGCAAGGGCCGAGATTCTCATTTATCCCCACGTCGCCGTTCATCTAGGTCACCAGCTCCCAAATCCAGGGAAGACACAAAGGCCGATAGGGCACGAGGCCGGAGAAGAAGTCCAAATCCTGAAGGATACGACTCGGATACTCAAAGGTCAACCAACGGGGACGGCAGGATGAACAATCCCTATGGATCGCATGGGAGACCTCCCCGCCCGCAAATCGATACGAGAAACTATTCACACTCTCCTCCATACATGACGCCTAATCACATGTCCCCTCATGCTCAGTCGCCTTACAACAACTCTCGAGGAGGATGGGGAGGACAGCAATATTACGGAAGCCATCAAGGGTATGTCTGTCTGTTCACAGCAATTTTCCCTCCGTACTGACTCTGTGTAGTTCACCCGTCCATGCACACTCGCCTAATCAATCACCGTACCATCAAGGATACTCACCACCGACCGGTCAATACTATCCTAATCAGCAATATGGCGGCCCACAACAACCGTCACAACCATACCAGAGCCAACCGTATAGAGGTGGGCAAGGAGGTTACAGGGGAAACAACTTCAGCGGCCAAGACCGTCGGTTTTCTGGTCCGCCAAGCCAGCCATACTCACCTGTCGGGGCTCAAAGGGGACGCGGTGGTCACTTTAGCAATTTGTCGTGGACACCAAGTACTGGAAGCAGAGGCGGGCGCGCTCCGATCGACAAGTATCGAAGCATACCGGCACCGCCTCATCATGCGAGCAGCCAACAAGGGACTTCACCGGCACCCCCGTCTCAAGACCAGGCGACTGCTCCGGCCGATGAGGAGGACAACCCTTTCCGACCGTCGAAAGACTTGCGAGTGGAGGACCAAACAACGAAAGAGGAAGTGATGCCCCCTCCAAGCAAACCAACTCCCATTGCACCGCAAGCACAAGCTGGACCTAAGATTAGCTTCGCGCTCAAATCGAAAGCTGGGCCTGCACCTGCAGTAACGCCAAAGCCAGACCTGACGCAGAAGGTGCTTGAAGGAGCGAGTAACTCGAAAACCACTACACAACCGCGGTCGACGGTCTCTCCAACACTAACCAAATCCAAGCCTGACACCCGAACGGAACGTCGCACAGACACGCAGTACGATCGACGCTCAGACTACCGATCCGACTATAGGTCCGATCACAGATCTGACTATAGGTCAGACTACAAGCCATCCGACTCCAAACCAAGCCGTCGTCCTGATACCCGTCCTGAAACCAAGCCGGAGCCGCCCAGAAAGGAGAAACGGATAGTGAAGCGCTTAGTATCTCCCGAGAGGGTTCGACCAGAGCATGCCAGCTCGGACTCGGTATACTACCGGAAACCGGGCAATGAGTCTGTCGTGGGCTCTGGCACCTACGGCAAAGTCTTCAAAGCTATACATGTCTACACGAAGGAGATGGTCGCTCTCAAGAAGATCCGGATGGAAGGCGAACGAGACGGAGTAAGTGCTCACACCGCACCCTTCTTCATCCACTAACCCCTTCCAGTTCCCCGTCACCGCGATCCGCGAGATCAAACTCCTCCAATCCCTCAACCACGACAACGTCGTCAAGCTGCAAGAAGTCATGGTCGAGCGTAACGACTGCTTCATGGTCTTCGAATACCTCTCCCACGACCTGACCGGCCTGCTCAACCACCCGACCTTCAAGCTCGACGCGGCGCAGAAGAAAGACCTGGCCAAACAGCTCTTCGAAGGCCTCGACTACCTCCACCGCCGCGGCGTCCTGCACCGCGACATCAAGGCCGCCAACATCCTCGTCAGCTCGACGGGGCAGCTCAAACTCGCCGACTTCGGCCTCGCCCGCTTCTACGCTAAGCGCGGCACCCTCGACTACACCAACCGCGTCATCACCATCTGGTACCGCTCCCCCGAGCTGCTGCTGGGTGAGACGCAGTATGGCCCGGCCGTCGACATCTGGTCGGCCGCGTGCGTGCTCGTCGAGATCTTCACCAAACACGCCATCTTCCCCGGCGACGGCGGCGAGATCAGCCAGCTCGACCGCATCTACGCGGTGCTGGGCACGCCGACGCGGGCCGAGTGGCCCGGCATCGTCGAGATGCAGTGGTTCGAGCTGCTGCGCCCCACCGAGCGGCGCGTCAGCAGCTTCGCGGAGAAGTACAGGGACCGCGTCACGCCCGAGGCGTTCGAGCTGCTGGCGGCGATGTTGCAGTTCGATCCGCTGGCCCGGCCGAGCGCGAGCGACGTGCTCGAGCACCCGTACTTCACGACGGAGGAGCCGGGCCCGCGGCGGGCGGTGGAGTTGGAGGGGCTCGAGGGCGATTGGCATGAGTTTGAGAGTAAGGCGCTGCGGAAGGAGAAGGAGAGGGGGGAGAGGGAGGCGAGGAGGGCGGCGAGGGAGGGGGAGAAGAGGAGGGCGGAGGGGGGGTTGGGGGGGGAGGAGAGGGAGGCGAAGAGGGTGAAGAGTGGGAGTGCGAGTGTGGGACCGGAGGGCGTGGCGGTGGGGTGAGGGGTGGAGACTAGGAGAGATGCTGGGTATGGGAGGAGAGGTGTAGACTTGGGATTTGCGGGTGCGGGTACTGTAAGGTTGGCGGTTGCGGCCGCCTGGCCTTTTTGGCCTTTGTGTTAAGGAAGGAAGAACACTATTCTCCATTGTCATCGTCGTGTCTTTTCGTGGTGCTTGTTGTGTGTCATAGCGGAGAGATGGCACCCGAGCCGTGGTCTCTTTGTCGCGAGTTGTGCATGTCCTTCGCTTGATCAAAGTTTGCGTGAGCGAGTCTCTTCACTCATGGTTTGGAGGCTAGACAGCACCAGCATCGGCGGTCTCTGTCGCGGCGAGGTATGGTATGGACCCGAATCATCTCCGCTGAGAACATGGATGTCTCTCTCTTCAGAGTTTTTGTAAGCGTAACTCTTCAACCTACCGACTTGGGGCCTAGACAGCACAGCGATCGGTCGGCGCTGCGGGCTTCTGGAAGGGTTGCTGCTGGTAGTCAGACATGTACATGTGCATACCTTAGCAAAAAGTTAAGAAGACTTTGTTCGGTTGCAGCTGCATCCCAGCCTTTAAAGTTTCTCCCATCCACCCTCTTGTCTCACTTCTGAGTTTGGCCAGCCCACGCTGGCCCGCTCTTGGCAGACACCACGTGTTGTGCTGGTGGAGTGCTCACGATGATCCGAGACATGGTCGTCCCTGGCAAGAGACAGTTTGTGTGGGGAAACCGCTGCGAGAGACATGGAACATGGGCGATACACGGATGACGCGCGATGGTGATCATCCAACGTCGCTTCGTGCCATGGTGGGGGTGTGTAGCTCCGGCGATGTGGAAAGTTGTAAGAAGCGGCAAGGCGCGTTCGATAGTTTGGATAGAGTTGTGGTGGGGCGCATCGCGAGGATGTTTTGGGAAGGAGGGGAAGAAGGCGGTGGGCATCTTCCTTGCAGAGAAAGTCAGACGCCGGCAAGAGAAGGCAGAGAGGATGGGTGGAAGCGACGCAAGTGTGTGTGTGTGTGCTGGGTTGAACAAGATCTGGTGGTTCCTTGCTGAGCTAATGCAATACACGCGTTAGGGCAAAGGTTATCGGGAAGCCTATCGCTAACATGCCAATAATAGCATGAGGGTCTGCAAGGGAAGGATACTTCGAGTCTTGATGAGGAGAGGCCAGCGTTCATGGTGTACGCGACCAGACTGTAACAGGCATACTGTAGGTAGGTACAATACGTAGATGACGAGGGAAGAGGGTGTACCTACGTGTTTGAGAGCGGATGTAGCCATGTCTGTGGCCATTTGACTTCCCGCCAACCCTTCGATTTTTGACAGCCTGCGTCGCGCCTCGATTAGACTTTGGAAGCATCAACACCTGCAGATGTCGCCATCCGCCTCGATCGACAAGCGGACGGCCGAGGTAATCGAGTGACCGAGTGTTGCTGCCAGCATCTGCAAGATCGTGCAAGCTGTTTTGTGGTCGCGAGAACCCCTTCTCATCTCTGTCAACAAAGGCAGAACGACGGCTGTTGCAAGACCTCGGAGAAGGACACTGTTCTCGCCCAAGCTCAGGGGCAGGGTCGCTCGTCGCGTCATGGCATTGGTGTGCGTCAAGGGCCCGTCTCGCTCAACGGCTGTGCGCTTCCCAAACAAACCCTCGTCGCGGTTTACGCGCAGAACGCCATGACCCACAGTTTCCCAGCCCTTTCACCCTTGCAACGCCAATCGCACACGTATCGCTCCCGCTGCAGCACACACTTGCCCCTAGTCGACTAGCCCTGACTCTATTCTAGCCTTCGCGCCTTTTCCCTGCACTCACTCACCGTAGGTCTTCCCGTAGGCGGAGCTAATGTCACTGGATGCCGCTACACTACCAGCCCAACGCTGCAGCAAGCGGGTAGTAGCTGTGAATGCTCACAAGCTCAGTCCTCGCTGACCACCCAGTTGGCCCGCGCGGATCAAAATGCCATATCTCTCCATGACACCCGCTCGTTCACCACAGCCCCCTCTGACCTGAATTGATTCACCCCCCTTCTGGCTCCAGCCTGCAGATGTGTCAGAGACCTCGCAGCATCACCCACTCTCTTATGACAGAATAGTTACTAGTTAGCGGACGCGGCTCCTCTTATGCACTCATTGTTCCATTCAGTCTGCCTATTGTGCCTGAAACCGCATTAAGGCCTCCCTCCCCACCACTGTTCTGCACACAACAATACCGCTCTGGCACAGCCCAGCCTTGTCTATTCTCTTCTACCGATTGCCGTCTCTCTCATTTCTACCCGTTTTACCCTCTCTCTGCCTATATTCTTCAATCTTCAGGCCCGCACTCAGCCTGCCATTTTTTCAAACATCGAGTCCCGTCAACAAGCAAACGGGCGCGACCCTTCTTTTAACACGCTCACATTCCTCAGCTGTCTCAGCCGGGCACACATTGAGGCACGCGAGCGGGGAGCCCTCAAAAAGCCGGGCTTATTCACGTCTCGTGACGCCACCACTCCACACACCGCTGTATCCCTGCCTTGACGGCAGTAACATGGCGCTCACGATGCCCCCCAAACACCGCGTGTGGAGTTTTGAGCAGGGCTTCGATCACTCCCTCGTTTGCCAGAGCATCCCGGAGAGCGGCACTTCGACACCATACTACGACGCGGAAGAAAAAATACAATTGGAGCCTGCGACGATGCTTCCCTCAAAGGACCCTGTGCTCGACACCGAGTTGAAGGAACCGCTGTTCAACGAGCGATACCTCTCGTCCGAGGAGGATCTCTCGCAGTTGGATCCGGAATCCAGCGACTTTGACAGCAACAGCCTAGACACGAGTAGCGATGACGGCTTCAGATTTGAGGATGTCGAGATTATGGAAGCATATACCAGGCCTGTGAAGGACAGCAACGGCTTCGACATTGCTATCACTATCGCTATCGTATCTCCCGGCCGTCCTAGGATCGTGGACGTGCCTGCCTCTCTTACATCCTCACCCACATCGATCAAGTCGATCACAGACATGATACCGTCTCGCGCCTCATCTTTGGCCAAGACACCTTCACTCCATATATCTCCACCAGAGACGCCCGCGCCGGACGCACCAGCACTCGACACGCTATCACCTGACATACCGTCGCTAGAAACCCCACCGCCAAAACTCTCTCATCCATCGACACCGTCCCCAGAAACCCCACCATCCGCGCCACTCCGCGACGCACCTACTCCACCAGCCTCTACCCAACCGATCTCCACCGAATCAACCTCCACCCAACCAACCTCAACCCCCCGACCACCCTACGCCCGCCTCCGCGCCGTCCGCTCAAACTTCGCCTCCCGCCTCTCCGCCACCTCCTTCGCCAGCCTGTCGACCCCGTCCCCCTCCTCCTCCCCGCGCACCAGCGACTCCGACCGCTCCTTCTTCCTCGACAACTCCGAAACCTCGTCGCTGCGCTCCTGCAGCACGACCATCACGGCCGAGCGGCCGCAGACGCCGAGATCAGGCTCGATCTCCTCGATTGCGTCAGGAGCAGAGAAGCAGGCGCGGCCGCGTGTAGGTCGGGGGTTTAGCCTGGCGAAGTTCTTGCTCGGGGGGTCGGACGAGAAGGTACACACCTTGAGAGACGGGGGCAGCGGCGGCAGTAGGCTTCGCAGGGACTCTGGGTCGACGACGCAGGCGAGCCCGAAGATGGTGCCCAGGGGTGGGGGTGAGAGGGCGGCGTCGGTTATGCTGCCGCCGTTTCCGGAGGAAGCAGAGGGAAGAAAGAAGCAGACGGAGACGGAGAGAGAGAGGGAGAGGCTGAAGAGGGAGGCAGAGGAGCAGAAGAAGCGGCAGAAGCAGAAGAGGAGGGGGAGTTGGCTATTGGGCTAGGTTGAGCCTATCCTTTCGTTTCTGGACGCTGTGGGGTGGGGTGCTTCCTTGCTTATGTGCAACACGTTTGGTCACTCATTTGTCTATACAGCCGGCCCTGGATGTCACTCGCTCGGTTCATGGCCTCGGCGTTCTTTCATTGTTTTGTTGTTGTTTGAGCGGGATACCATTTGCTGGGAGTTATGACTGAGAATCTTGTCTGGGATTCAAAAGGGAGTATCTGTTTGGGAGATGAGAAAGGTCACGATGAGAAGGGAGGACTGGTAGCCTTCTATGAGATTATGAAGAACATCCTTATGTCCAGCCGAAGTGTGCAATCGTTGGTACTATCGTAAGAGCTCACAATGGAAACGTGAAATCAACTTGTCCAAAAGACACCGTGCACCCCCTCCCTCCCCCCTCCCCCCACCAAAGCCCGACTTCACATGCTCAACCCCGCGGCAGCATGACCACAACCACCAACCCAACCCTCGACGACGAAGTCACCTCCACAAACTCCATCTACGGCGACGACACCCTCATACCTGTCCCCTCCTCAACCTCTACGTCCCCACTAGACCAAGCAACGCTCTGCACCCTCCGCCTCCCGTCCCACCCCTCCATCCTCCTGCGCCTCTCCTTCCCACCCGCCTACCCAGACGCCCCGCCCTCCATCCTCGGCACCGAGACCGTCGGCGCCGCCGCGCCCAAGGGCACTGGCCTGCACATCGCGGAAGCCGTGAGGGCGGTACTGGGTCGAAGCTTCCAGCCGGGCGAGCCGTGCATCTACGACCTCCTCGAGGAGGTTGCGAGCACGGTAGGACAGCCGGACGGCGAAGCGCCAGCTATAGGCGGGGACGTCGCAGACGCAACACGAGGTCAGCAGGGCGACGACGACGACGGCGACGACGGCGCTCATGCGGACGGCACGGCGGCAGCAGCGGCGGCGGCGGCGGCACACGAGCAGTTGCCGGATCCGTTGGGCCCGGCGCCGCCGTGGGTGATGTCGGACACCGTGACAGAGAAGAAGTCCGTCTTCGTCGCGCGTGCGGCGCGTGTGGACACCGTCGCGGAGGCGAGGCGCTATATCCAGCACCTCCTGGCGACAGACAAGCGTGTCGCGAAAGCCACGCATAACATCACTGCCTGGCGTGTCCGTGGCGCCTCCTCTTCCTCCACTTCCCACCCCTCAAATTCGTCCGCTTCCCACCCCTCAAGTGCTGCAGCGCCAGCAGACGTCGCCTACCAGGACTGCGACTCGGACGGGGAGACGGCGGCGGGGGGGCGGGTGCTGCATCTGCTGCAGCTGATGGACGCGTGGGGGGTTGTGGTGGTGGTGAGTCGGTGGTACGGCGGGGTGTTGCTGGGGCCGGATCGGTTTCGGGTGATCAATGGGGTGGCGCGGGAGGCGGTTGTGCGGGGGGGGTTTGTAGGTGGTGGTGGGGATGGGGGCGGGCAGAAAGGGAGGGGGAAGAGGTGAGGGCACTGTGTTAATTCCAAACGCAGAACAGGGAGGGAAGTACGCAAGAGTTGATGTGAATATCTGAGTGTGTATAGTGGTAATGGCATGAAGGCTCTATCCAGCACGGCCTACTCGAAGCTCTCGAGCCCCCATATACGCCCTCGTTCGCCGTGATGCGCCCGCCGGAGAAGCAGATCCCATAGCCAATGCAAGTGATTAGGTGATATGTTGCTTCGTCCCCCATAAACCTAGTACCGTCTTCATTCTTCAACCTCGCGGTTCGGCACTTTGCTCTTCTTGCTAACATTGACAATCGATTTCGCCGGCCTGAAGATCTGCATCTGGTTGTCCTCGCCCGCAGCGGCGATGACCCACGGGTCGTTCTTGTTCCAGTTGAAGTCGGCGACGCGGTTCGTGAAGCCGCCGTGCATGAAGAGACTGGAAAGAAAAAACAGGATCAGCATTCGACTTCTTCCGAAACTGGTCAGGACGTAGGAAGGGGGAGCACTCACAGCTCTGGCGGCCCATCCTCCGCCTCCTCCTGCGTCTGTTCGTCGCCGATCCGGCTCATGTCCCACATCAAGATACGCCTGTCATTGGCGGCGCTACCCAAGATGGCAGCTTCCTGCGGGTGCCATTCCAGCCTCATGACGTCCTCGGTGTGCGCTTCGAGGCTGTGCAGTTTCATGTTGAGATTCCGCAGGTCCCAGAGTCCAATCGTCTTGTCTGCGGAACCGGTTGCCACTATCATCTCCCACTTGGGGTGGAAAGCGATGCAGTTGACGGCGTCCATGTGTGCTTCCTTCTTCATCAGAGCCTTGTCGCTTTGTTTCAGACGAGTGTCGATGACTTGCAGCGTTAGGTCATCGGATACAGTGCCTATCCATGCGTTTTGAATCGGGTGGTGCTGAACGTCATTAACGGTTGCTGCGTGGTGCGTGAATACACGGGTTGGGTTAATCGTCTTGTTCCCCTTGGTGTAGCCAGCTTTGGTATCCCTAGCCAACGTGAGACGGTTACGTGTTCTGGTTCGGCAAAGAGCTTACCATAGACGGACGGTGTTGTCTTGTGTTCCTGTCGCCAAACAACCCTCGTTGTGCGGATCCCAACTCAGACCAAACCCTTCCTCCTTATGTCCAACAAGCTCCATGTCGAACTGGTCAGCGCCATCAGGCTTCGGCGTCATACTGTGCTTCGTGCGATCGAAGATGAGCACCCTTCCATCGGTACACATGGTGGCAATCATGTTTGGATTTTGGGGCTGGTATCGCGCCTTGTTGACCTCGCCCGGGTGATTGATCTTCTGAACGATGTTGAAGGTGAAAGGCCTCTTCGCGTTGCCATGACCGCCAATCTCTCCAGTCTGTTCGTTGTACTCTGCAGGTTTCGGAGCGCTTGGGCTTGGAATTTCCACCGCGGCGATCTGAAGGTAGTTTTGGACGTCGTTGGATGTGTTGGTACCGAAGAGTATCCGCTGCTCGCTCATGTTCGTGCCGGGGACACTACGAAGAAAAATTAGTATACGCGAGTCAATACCGACTGGACAAGTATACTCACACTTTCTTATCTGGAAACCATTGTATGGAGAGCGAAGGCCATTCTAGTGCACGCCTAACAGTTGGTCAGTAAGAAGAGTCGCAAGCCCATCCCCGTACATTACTCACGCATATAGCTGATCGTACAGCCAGACTGAATTCTTCTTCCATATCTTGTACTCTTCATTGACAATTTTCTGTTCCATGTGCTCGTCCTCCGACTGTTGCTCATAATCCATTGGGTCTGTAGAGATCTCAATCAGCCATGGGAAAATGTGGACCCGAAAAGCGAATCAGAAATTGTGTGATGACAACTGCAAATCCAGGCAAGTGTGAATTAGGCCGACAGGTCTGGGATAGCCACTAGTGTTTGTGGTTCGCTTGTAGGCCGAGCTGTGGTTGAGAGCCAGTGTTTTGCTTTGCTTAGGTCTTACTCCTCGGAATATTCCTCAAATCCAAGTCTGGGCCGGCTGAGTGTTTAGATGCATTCGAAAGCTTGGGCGTACATAAACGCTTGACGGGGTTCAGGAGTCTGGGAGGATTCGGAAGCTTGGGCGAATCTGAGGGCTTGGGCATATTCGAGAGTCTAGGTGCATTCGAGTCTTTGGACTCATCTGAAAGTTCATCGTCCGCGTCCGAATAACCGCTGTCTATTTCCACCGACTTGTCCAACTCTTCGTTATCCGGCTTTGTTGTACTCGTGTGGGGCTGCCATAGTCTCCTGGCTTTCTGCATCACGGCTCCTCCTGATAATCCAGCTCTTGCTCGGGTTTGCTTTATCTGAAGCTCCTTTCCGCGCCCTTCCAAGAGGCGATAGGATTGGTTGGGGTAAGATGAGAGTGTGTCCTTACCGTTGAAGCCGTCGGCCATGTTGCGCGAAGGCTGTGGCTGCCCTTCAATAATCGCACCTGCTGCTGGAGTTGAGCTGGAGTTGAGGGCGCTTTCCAACGTAGGCTTTCAATTAACGTTAGCGACAGCTTTGGGGAGACGCGACCTTACGCGTGGTCGGCAAAGCGACAAAGCGGCAAACTCCGAAGCGCCCGCCGCGCGCCAAGCGTCTCCATCGTTGACTTCATCAGCTGCGGCGGCCCTGCGCTTGGTCTTCTCTTTGAAGACCTCCGCGTCATGAGCCTCACCACTTCCTACTCTATCCCCTCCGCTTCACGCTGAGGGCGCTTCTGTCTCTTTGCAAGCACTTGATACAGTATTAGGGCTGAAAAGTTCACTGCCACACATTCTCATTCTCACCGCCACCTCGCTTTCGCTGCGTATCAGCCTGGCAACGTCAGTCATATCTTATTGAAACTAATTCAAACGCCTCCCGAGTACATTCTGTCTCTCATTCACCATGGGTGTTCCCAAGTTCTTTCGATGGATGTCAGAACGGTATCCGGCAATCTCCCAACTCATTGCGGAGAACCGGATACCAGAGTTTGATTGTCTTTATGTGAGTTCTCCAACCTGAGGGCTGTTTCGTGCTATAGTCGACTGATCGCATGCCTCACAGTTGGACATGAACGGTATTATTCACAACTGCACGCACAAAGATTCGGACTCGCCCACGTACCGAATGACGGAGGACAAGATGTTCATCGCCATCTTCAATTACATCGAGCATTTGTTTGGGAAGATCAAGCCGAAGCAGCTTTTCTTCATGGCCATCGACGGAGTCGCTCCGCGCGCCAAGATGAACCAACAGCGTGCGCGACGATTCAGAACCGCTCTTGACGCTGAGCAAGCTAGAGAGAAGGCAATCAGGGAGGGCGTTGAGATGCCGAAAGAGGAAGCTTTTGACAGCAATTGCATCACGCCTGGCACCGAGTTCATGGCCAAGCTCACACAGCAGTTGAAGTATTTCATCAACAAGAAGGTTTCGGAGGACGTCGATTGGCAAGGCGTTGAAATTGTCTTATCCGGTCACGAAGTGCCCGGTGAAGGAGAACACAAGATTATGGAATACATCCGACAAGCCAAGTCGCAACCTAACTACGACCCGAACGTGCGACACTGCCTTTACGGTTTGGACGCCGATCTTATCATGCTGGGGCTTCTCAGCCATGACCCTCATTTCTGTCTGTTACGAGAGGAGGTTACGTTTGGCCGACAGAACCAGAAGAAGTCAAAGGAGTTGGAGCATCAGAACTTCTACTTGATGCATCTCTGTATTGTCCGCGAGTACCTGGAGTTTGAATTCCAGGAACTAAAGGAGCCCGGTGCCCTCGACTTTCCCTTCGATATGGAGCGCGTGATTGATGATTTCATTCTTATGGCATTCTTTGTTGGAAACGATTTTCTGCCGAACCTACCGCATTTGCACATCAACGAGGGAGCGCTGGCGCTCATGTTCAAGGTCTACAAGACGGTGTTACCGAAGGCAAAGGGCTACATCAACGAGGCTGGTATTATCAACTTGGAGCGATTGGAGATTCTTTTGGATGAGTTGTCACATGTTGAATTCCGCTTCTTCGAATCGGAGAACGCAGATGCAAGCTGGTTTAAGGGAAAGCAGATGGGACGAGAAGACGTCATGGAGAGGAAGCCGAAGAGAGGGCAATTGGTTCTTTCATCCGACCAGAAGGAGATATACAAGGGCGTCAAGATATACGCCAACAACCGCCCGGACGGCACCGAAACCCCGCCTTACCACTTACCTTCCACTTTGCCAGCTCGCGATCGGAAGTTCGTGGAAGATCTGGCTGATGATCTGAATTTGCACTGGAAGACAGTCGAAGACGAACAGGGTGAGCGACGCATGCAGCTGTCGTTCCCACCTGCCCTTTTGTCGGATGATGACGATTCAGAGGATGAAGATGATGAGGCGCAAGCGGCACTTCTGCGCGTGTTCAAGCGCTACGAGAACGCCAAAATCGTCGACGTGAACGCGGAGGATGCTCAGGCTGCGATGGAGAAGAAGTACGATGAGAAGTTCCAGGCTTGGAAGAACCTTCATTACACATCGAAGTTCGGATGGGGTCTGGAAAATGAAGAAGAGTTGAGGAAGTTGACGGAGAACTACGTACAGGGCCTTCAGTGGGTACTCTATTACTACTATCGCGGAGTGGTGTCGTGGCCATGGTTCTACAAATACCACTACGCGCCGATGATCTCAGGTAAGCTTCTCAGTATCAGTGTCGGATAATTCCACTCACACTTCATGCAGACGTCAAAAAGGGACTGAAAGCCGACATGAACTTCAAACTTGGTCAGCCCTTCAAGCCGTACCAGCAGTTGATGGGCGTACTGCCCGACCGAAGCAAGCAAATCGTCCCGACAGCATACCATGATCTCATGACCAATCCGGACTCGCCAATCATCGATTTTTACCCTCGAGAATTCGAACTCGACATGAACGGGAAGAAGATGGAATGGGAGGCCGTCGTCAAGATTCCTTTCATAGAGGAGAAGCGACTGCTTTCAGCTATGGCGACTAAGGAGCACCTACTCACTGATGCAGAGCGCTCGAGAAATGACTTCGGCGTCTCACTCAAGTTCACGTTTGATCCGACTAAGGACTACATCTACCCTTCGTCGCTACCAGGCATCTTTCCTGAAATTTCCCATTGTCACTGTATCGAGAACATTTTCGAACTGCCGACTATGGAGGGCCTTGATGTCTACATTGGTCTGATGGAGGGAGTCAAGCTGGGCAAGGCAGCTCTGGCTGGCTTTCCTAGCCTTCACACCCTTCCCGTCAACGGCGCTTTGGGCTTCCATGGCGTCAGCGTTTTCCAGCAGGAGAGCAGAAACGAAAGCATGGTAGTAACTCTTATCGATCCGGAGACGCGGGCTCGAGCGTCGGCCGCTCAGGCCAAACTCGGACAAGCCGTCCACGTGGGATATCCCTTCTTGCAGGAGGCAAAAGTAGTCAGAGTATCAGATGAGCTTTTCGACTATGTTCTTTCGGACCAGGAACCCGGACAAGTAATGCAGATCCCTCACGGCCCGTACGAGATCTCCGGTTGGAAGAGGAAGGCAGATCGACTCGAGGGTGTCTACAGCAAGAGGCTTGGTATGATCATCGGGCCGGTCGAATCACTCATGCATGTGGAGATGCTCAAGGGCCTCACAAAGACAGACGAAGGCGCGACTGTCAAGGAATACGGCAAGATTGAGGGCATGGATGTCGATTACGCATCGCAGACCATTGTCGACGAGGTTATCAGTGAGGATCCGCGCTTCTTGGAGAAGGCCGCCGTCCCCTTCGAGGAAGAATTTCCGGAGGGAACCAGGGCCTTCTTCCTCGGAGAGTTTGCGTATGGACGGCCCCTTGAGGTCACTGGTATCTCAGACGGCAAAGCCGAGGTCTGGGTGTTGACGGTCAAAGGTCGCGAACCTGAATTCGGTCGAGAGGTTGCGGCGGCGGCTGAGCAGGTGACGCCGTACATACCCTCCTTTGCTGTAGCAAGGGCGCTTCAGATGAACCCCTTGGCGCTCAGCAAGCTCACCTCTTCGCTGACGGTCGTCTCAAGCGGGTTACGTCTCAATCTTGGCCTGAATCTTAAGTTCGACAAGAAAGGCCTCAAGGTTCTAGGCTACTCACGCAAATCGGCCACCGGCTGGGAGTACAGTCAGAAGGCCATTGATCTGATTGTGCAATACAGGGCCAAATTCCCAGAGTTCGTTGACAAGATCGCTCAGAACCCGAAGGGCGATGTCTACGAGGATACGATGTTCTATCCTCCAGAAACCGCAAAGGAGAAGATGAAGGAAATCGGTGCATGGCTCAAGTCCATCGAGACGAAGAGCTTTGAGAAGGTGCCGTTGGACGCCGAGCAGCTTGACTCTGAGGTGGTAAAGCAGATCGAGCTAGCAGCAGACCGTGCTCTGGCTGAGGGTCCGCCTGTCGAGCCGAAGAAGCTCAAGGGTGTTCCACGTAACGCGTTGCTGAAACCATCGGATGCCGAGCAGCGCCTGGGTAAGCAGCGGTTCAGCCTAGGCGACAGGGTTGTCTACGTGCAAGACTCCGGCCGGGTCCCGATCGGCCAGCGCGGTACCGTTGTTGGCTTGACGCGTACACCTCGGGCGCTGTTCTTGGACGTTGTGTTCGACACCACCTTCATGAGCGGTACTTCGCTCGGCGACCGATGCTCTCCCTTTAGAGGCTCTACGGTGCCGACGTCTTCCGTCCTCAATCTCACGGACAAGCAAGTGATTGCGCTGTCGCAGACCGCTGCCGCCCACAGACCGCCTCCTACCTTCCAGCCGCTGACTGTGCAGCAGCGTGGCTACGGAGCACCAATGGGACCCGGTGGCCAAGGCCAGCTCGTACCTGCCGGCGCTCCACCAACTCTACGCGGCTCGTTCAGAGGCGCGCTTTCCGGCCAGCAGAACGGAATTCGTGGTGCAGGCGCGCCGCGCGGAAGAGGCCGCGGCGGCCTTGGTTCTGAAAACGGGCTCAACGGCACCCAGCCAGCGCAACATCAGCTACCAATACGAGACGGCCCGCCATCTCAACCCTCGAACTTCCGCGGACGCGGTGGCTTTGCTCCCCGAGCACCTCCGCCACCGAACGGTTTTGCCCCTCGCGGTGGTCCATCGAATGGATTCGCTCCCCGAGGCAGAGGAGCGCAACCGCCGAACCGTGGCGGCTACACTGTGATCGACAATAGCGACCCGGCGGAGGGTGTTATGAGGAACAACCCGAACTTCCGGCCGCAAAACTACCAGAGCGTCCCGCCTCCCGCCAATTTTGACAATGGTCTCCGTGGTGGTCGAGGTCGCGGGGGGCCACGAGGCGGCACGTTCCGTGGTCGTGGTGCGCCGAGGGGTAGAGGTCTTGCTACTGCAGAGACGCAGTAGATTTGAATTGGAGTGCTTCGGGTTGTTTTGAGCGAGCGGTGTATCCCTGTGGGGCGTTGTAGAGAGTGGGATAGGCGTATGGCTGATGGCAGTCATGGCTAGTTTGGAGGGTTCATGCAGCTCAGCTGCTTGTGATGATAGCGTTCATGTTCTGCATCTAGCTGTTCGGCCATTACCAGCTGAACTCGTAGACGATGGAGAGGGTGTTGCAATAGCACAGGTTAATCACTTGTCGAAGAAGAGCCCAGTGCGAGGCTCTGTTGTGTTCGCTGCGCCTGTCTCAACGTGATACAAAAGAGGATGTCAGAAATGGGCATGTCTTAAGATGCCGAACTAGCCGTAGACAGCAGCGAAAGTCTGTCCCTTCTACCCCATCACCCTCCTCAAACGCCCCATCCCCTCCCCCTCCCACCCTTCCTCCCCTCCCATCCCTCTCCACCACCCCCTAAGCCGGCCGTCCCCGATTCCCCTCGCCCCCCCTCTCCGTCCTCAAATCCTCCTTCGCCCCCTCCTTCCTCTTCAACTCCGGAAACCCAAACCTCTCACTCCTCCCCCCCGTCTCCCCCAACCCCTTCCACACTCCCCAATTGCTCCTCCTCGCCCAGCTCAGCGCCCCAACCCACGGCTGCACGTTCCACCCCAGCTCCAGCGTCGCGTTCTCGCGCCCCGCTATCGCACCGCTGAGGTCCGTGATCTGGTACTTCGGGCGCTGGGTGCGCAGCCGCAGGAGGCCCGGGGCGGAGGCGTTGGCGGAGGAGCGGTAGGCCTGGGTCGCGGGCTTGGGGGATTTGTCCTTGTAAGATGGCTTGGAGGAGGATTTGGAGGGGTGGATGTAGTGGTTCTGATGCCAGGGGGCGGCGGGGGAGGGGAGAATCGCGTCCCAGATTATGGCGCGGGAGGGAGGGTCGAGGGGGGAGAGGGACGGGTAGACGGCGGTTATGTAGAGGAAGACTTGTTTCGTGTTCCAGGTGAAGAGGGTTGAGAGGTCTGTGAGGGTGAGAGGGGGGGGTTAGCTGGGGGGTGGGCTGATGGAGGGAGGGGGGGACGTACCGGCGTCGAGGTCGAATTTGATGTGGGCGTATTCTTCTTTTTTGGTGCTGTAGTAGTGGGGGCGGCCTCGGACGCTGTGAGATAGGCATGTTAGTCTTGTGGGTGGGTGGTGGGGAGAGGATATGTACACTTGGACGTTGCGGAGCGTGATGCTGCCGGAGGGTGATTGGGGAGTTACGACTGTGGTGAGCGCGATGAGTGCGGCGACACAGAAGGCGACTGTGGTAAAGAAGCCGAAGACATTCTGTGCGCGCACGAGTGTGGAGTGCATGTTGGCGTTGGTTTGTTAGGACAGCATTTATTGTTGAAGTTTTGAGAGTTTGGAGGGCTGTGCTTGTTCACATAGAGAGACACGTATCAATCTAAGAAACAACATCCAACGATCAACACTCATCATGTTAGATGTTTACTTCATTTAAAGCAGTGGAAGGACTTCTTCCGCCTTTTTCAGTAATTGCCGATATTGAGCTATCCTTTGCAGACGGCTTTGAACTTGTTTATTTATATGGTATGCGTGAATCTTTTCTAATCCAGACCTAGCCACTCCTCTCTACCACCCTCATCCATCTCATCGTCTTCGACCTGCGCATTGACAGCGCCCTCCCCATCTGCGTCTCCGCTGTCCGCGAAGTCCAGGTCTTTGCTTTCACCTCCAGTCTTCTTTACTGGCTGCGCAAGTAAATACTCAATCGCATAAACATTCTCATCTGCCAGCCTCGCCAGCTCTGCCTGTATCCTCGTAACACTTTTCTGCACGCTCCTGAGCTCAGCGGCAAACTGCCCCGCATTCTCCTTCAAGTACCTTCCATGCCGGCTTAGCAGCGCCTCGATCCACACGAGATTGAACTCGAGCCGCGGGCTCTCATCCGCCTGCTGCGCAACGAATCTAAGCAAGCGCGCTAGATACACGGCCGGCACGTCGCGCACCACGAGCGAGATGTCTGTGACTGGAACTGCGTTGTAGACATGGCGTACGAGGCTGCGCTCATTCAGTCGAAAAGCCATCACAAGCGCTTTTAGGAAGTCGCGCGATGCCAGCGTCGCGAGGGTACTGGCAGGCGTGACGGTGACATCAAGGTCGAACGGGTCAAATTGCAGCGTGTTGTCCAGCGAATAGATGAGCAAGCCTTCCGTCGATGCTGCGCAGAATGCGCGACCTGTGGGTGAGAATGCTACCGCTGGAACTCTGACTTCGGGCCGCGTGCGGCGAGATGACGGGTCGCCGCGACTGGCGCCTGGGAGGCTGCGGTCGACGCGGTCCTCGAGGTCCGATGCTTCGCCCTGCTCGTCGATGAGACCGCGCGGGCCGGCTTCTGTAAGCAATTTGCTGTTTAGGAACTCCTGCGTCCCTTCTAGGGAGAGATTCACCGACACAGTGAACTTCTTGACCAAGACGCCTGACTGGACATCATACAAGCAGATGTACTTGCTGTTACCACCAGCCAATACACATGAGCCGTCAGCGCTATATCTCACAGTGGTGAAACTCTTCGTGCCAGCAACATTGGCAGCAGTACGACGGTCCGACAACTTGCGTCCGCCTGAGACGTCGCGCCGAGCGTCCAGAACGCCTTGTTGCGTCGCTTCAGAGACAGACCAGAAGGTGAGCTGTCCATCCAGCGATGAGACTGCGATCTGCTTCGAGTCCGGCCTGAACGCAACGCACAGTATGTCGGCTTGTAGTTGCAAAGGCTCGCTAGTCTGAGTCCGTGCAAATATGTTCCATATGCGAACAGTTCGGTCCCAGCTTCCGCTGATCAGAGTGCCGCCGTCGGGCGCGAATGATAGGGACGCTACCGGGCCTTCGTGCCCGGCGAGCTGGTCGAGGAGCTGGCCAGTTTGAACGGACCAGATATGGATGTCAAACGAATCCAAGGATCCGGCGCACACCACCTCCCCGCTAGGATCAACTGCGATTGATGAGAAGGATAACCTCGTCGGAGCAGTGAACGTCCTGAAGTTTCGGTATCGGATCAGATCCCATGCTCTTATTGACCCATCAAGACTTGCTGTGAAGAGGACGTTCCCTCTTTTCGCGAATTCGCAGGCCGTAACGCCGCTGGTATGTTCCGTGAAAGTCACGATGCAGAACCCCGACTTAACGTCCCAGACCTTGATCTTGCCATCATCTGCTGTCGTGATGACACGCTGTCCGTCTGGGGCGTACACTATGGAATTTGTTGAGTCGAAATGGCCTTGCTGCTTCAGGATGTATGATTCGGATTGCCACTCCCATACGAGCAGCTGTCCGAGCTTCGATGCACCAAAGGCTAGCCACTCTCCTGTCTTGTTGATAGTGACAAAATCAATATCGTTTTGCGAGATGCTACCAAGGTCAGTATCGTTGAACCGGAATGGGTAAGTCGAGAACGAACCTGAGATTCTGGATCTGGTTGAAGTCCGGCATTTCGTATATACTGAAAATGCCATTCGAAAATCCCACCACAAAAAGATTAGAGTCTCCGTGGTAAGCTGCACAAGTGACATTGGCGTTGTTCTGTAGGAAGTAATGCCTCTCAGCGATTCTCCACTGCATGTCCTCGCCGTCCGTCCCCGCATCGGCTTGCCCGTTTGTTTCGGGTCTAGGTCGCGGCAAGTATGCCCACTGGAAAAGCGCTCCATCTTTGCTCACAGTGTATATCTGGAGTCGGTTAGGAGCATCCTTGGTATGGTGGTAGTAGATTGCCCGTACCTACCGTTTCCTGGTCCTGCGAGAACCATGCTCCATGCACAGCCTGCCTGTGTCCAGCCAGTGTTGTAGGTACGAAACCCTCTTCAGGATTTAAACTCCATACTCTGGCCGTGAGGTCTTTCGAGGCGCTCAAAAAGAACCTCGAGTCACTTGACCATTCAATGCTCTGCACCGTATCATAGTGGCCAGTGTACACCCTATGCCGCACGAACGGCGCGAACTCGAGCTCACCTTCTGCTCCTGCGTCTGGGGTTGATGGGGTATGCCAGACCTCGATTTGCCTGCCTATGCCTGCAGCGAAGTACCGACCGGATGGAGAGAAGGCGAGAGCCGTTACAGCTCCTTTGAGGGAAAAGTGGTATAGTGCTATGCGTCGCGGGACGTTCGTGAGGATTGCGCGCCCATCTTCGTCGACGGAGAGAAGCAGGTTGCCTCGAGGGTTGAGTGCAAGTCGTGCTATGTTACGGCGATGTGCGAAAGGAAGTGTGTAAGACTTGTTACTGAGGAGTGAATCAGCTGCTGCACTTCAACGGTGATGTCTGATAGGGCGGGCTGTACTTGACAAGATCGAACACCGATACTCGGTTTCCTACGGGCGACAGTAGAGATGTGCCATCCGGCGCAAACAGCAGGTTGCCTCTGCTGTATACAGTTCCAAGTAAGTTGGAGAACTATGAGGAACGATAAGCAACCGAGTATGGCTCGATACTGAACGATGATACGCACCTTAAAGTCAGTCTTCATGCTGTCTCACCACTTCCAGCATGACAGATGCAGTCTCGCGCCGCAAGCTGCAGTCTATTCACCTCCGAAACTTTTCGGACGGGCAGTCTCTAATCTAATCTTATCTGGAGATTCTGCAGCGGAGCCAGATGCTGCCGTGTCTCCGAGATCAGCACTCGGAAGAAGCCGCGAGCCAGGGTCCTTCCATTGTGGACTTTGGGACCGTTAAGGGGATCCAGTGTACTTTCCGCACCCGCACCACATCTACGCCCAACTTCGATCGTTACCCGCTCTGAATCAAGGTCAGCGCGCCGACCGATACATTTGACAGTTTACACTCGCGCTTCAGCCGCGGTTGGCAGATTTGCGACCCCAGCGTCGATCAAAGCCATCGAACATCAGGTGTCAAGTCCGTTACAATGGCGGAATCAGCGTCGCCAATTGGCATTGCCAACGTGCGTCTAATGTGTATCCGTTCTGATCGAGTATCTGTGCTAACTGCTGTTCCAGCTTCCTAATCAGCGGTATGTCTCGCTCGGTATGCTTTGACATAAGCAATAACTGAACATGTACAGGCACAAGATCGTCGCGAAGCGTGGTGCCGCCTTCACCATCATGGTAAAAACAGCATTCTTACAGTTTCCAGTCCGAGGCTTACGCTGCTTAGGTTGCTGGCGAGTCCGGGCTTGGGAAGACGACCTTCATCAACACCCTCTTTTCCACTACCATCAAGAACTACGCCGACCACAAGCGCCGTCACCACAAGCAGGTAGACAAGACGGTCGAGATTGAGATCACAAAAGCAGAGCTTGAGGAGAAGTTCTTCAAGGGTGAGCAGGAAACACTCTCAGCAGGCAGTTCTCAGCACAGTCACTAACTTCACATAACTCTAGTCCGTCTGACCGTCATTGACACGCCTGGCTTCGGCGACTATGTCAACAACCGCGATTCCTGGCAGCCTATTATCGAGTTCCTCGATGATCAGCACGAGTCGTACATGCTGCAAGAGCAGCAGCCTCGCCGCACCGAGAAGATTGATCTCCGTGTCCATGCCTGTCTATACTTCATCCGACCTACTGGCCATACTCTAAAGCCTCTTGATATCGAGGTCATGAAGCGTCTTTGCACTCGTGTCAACCTCATTCCGGTCATTGCGAAGGCAGACACGCTGAGCCCAGCAGACCTCGACAGATTCAAGCAGCGGGTAGGTATTTCGGTACAAGGGCAAGTCTATGTTACCACTAACGCGTCACTAGATACGTGCGGTCATCGAAGCCCAGGGCATCAGGGTCTACCAACCGTCACTTGAGGAGGACGATGAGGCGGGCCTCCAACATGCCCGTAGCTTAATTGCCGCAATGCCGTTCTCTGTCATTGGTTCCGAAAAAGACGTCCAGACGGCGGATGGCCGAACCGCCAAAGGCCGCCAATACGCCTGGGGCGTCGCAGAGGTGGAGAAAGAAGAACACTGCGACTTCAAGAAGCTGCGCGCCATCTTGATCCGTACGCACATGCTCGACCTCATCCACACCACCGAAGAGACCCACTACGAGATGTACAGGGCCATGCAGATGGAGACGAGGAAGTTCGGCGAAGCGCGTCCACGGAAGCTGGACAACCCCAAATTCAAGGAAGAGGAGGAGGCCCTGAGGAAGCGTTTCACGGAGCAGGTCAAGGTTGAGGAGCAGCGGTTCCGTGCGTGGGAGCAGAGACTCATCGCTGAGCGCGACCGTCTCAACAAGGACCTCGAGCAGAGCCACGCCATGATCAAGCAGCTGGAGGCAGAGGTGGAGGGGATGCAGGGCAGCGTTACGCGCTCGCATGGTCGTCGTTAGAGGGTTGGTGTGGCTGTTTTGTTTCTTTAAGATACCTACACTATACTTCGGTCTTTCTTTATTTGTAATGGCGCATGGTGCCGGACGGTTGTAGGCTGGTCTTACAGCATTGTTGGAGGGTTGCGGTGCAGTTGGGGGTTGCTAGAAGATTGGGGATATTGCAGCATCTTACTGCGTGTCTCTGTATCTCGATAGTAGCATAGACTCAAATCTACGAAAACTTCTGGTACAACATAGGTACAAAGTGCGCATATCATTTGAGCGACTTCCGTGATAAAGATTGACCTCGAAGACCACTATCGGGTGTCTCGAGTCGGGCATACTCGAGTGACACGTGAGCTGCATGCAAAACTTGGAAACGGGGAAGCGGTCTGGACGGGCGCGAGTTGTTCAGCCGCTGGGCATGTCGCCGCATCGCGATCCTTCCTGAACTCATTGAAATTCACACTGTGATATCTTCGACATTAACTCTGCTCCGTGACATCTCGTGGAAACTCACCATCCAGCACCTACCACCCCGCGATCCAGTCCTAGCGACTTCCCCATCTCCTTGGGTATCTCAGCCTTGCTGAGGCCGCCTTTCCTGCCTCAGTCACCAACACAGGTGCTCAAAACTCGAACGAATCCTCGACAACCCGACGCAGAGAACCCATCATCTACAGCTGAATTGGCATCTCCAACTCGTCAAATTTAGCCCACTGCGTCGCTCGTTGGTTCCAACTTAACGTCACACGCCACAGCCAGGGTCTTCGATACCCCCAATCGTCACTGTACCGCCACACCTTCGAACTCTCCACACACTCGCAACCATGGACATCAAGAGGGAACCAGGCATCAAGCAGGAGCCGTTCGACCAAAGTCGATACATCGATAATGCCGTCCGCGCGGTCCACCAGAAGAAGCCTCTTCCGGAGATCGATTTCACCCTACATACTATGGAGGATGGTACTCAAGTGAGCACATTGGACAGAGTGTGTAAAGGTGTGTGCAAGTGTTCCGAAAGGAACCTTTTTCTTCCCTATTCCCGAAGTGTCATCTACGGAAACCTTGCCATTGCACCCAACAAGCGCCTTGGACGTTAACCAACGGTTCTACAGACGTGCAAGCACCCGCGACCTACACTCCCTCAGAAGACCAATTCTTCTCACCACACGACCACACCAAGCCGAATATCCAATTCCTCAAGCAACACTTCTACCGCGAAGGCCGTCTTACAGAGGAGCAGGCGCTATGGATTATTCGTCGGGGCACAGAGATCCTAAGGTCGGAGCCAAACCTGCTGGAAATGGATGCGCCGATCACCGTTTGCGGTGACGTCCATGGGCAGTACTTCGATCTCATGAAGCTTTTTGAAGTTGGTGGTGACCCTGCGGAGACTCGATACTTGTTCTTGGGAGACTACGTCGACCGGGGTTACTTCAGCATTGAGGTAGGTGGATGAGCTGGAGAGCAACAGTGCCCGATTGCTGACCCCATACAGTGCGTACTCTACCTCTGGTCATTGAAGATATGGTACCCGAACAGCTTGTGGTTACTTCGTGGCAACCACGAGTGCAGGCATCTCACGGACTACTTCACGTTCAAGCTTGAATGCAAGCACAAATACTCTGAGGCGGTATACGAGGCTTGTATGGAGTCCTTCTGCGCATTACCGCTGGCGGCAATCATGAACAAGCAGTTCCTGTGTATCCACGGTGGGCTGAGCCCGGAGCTACACACCTTAGAAGATCTGAAAAGCGTATGACGGTCAGCCTGACAGCTTGTGAGAACTAGCGCTAACTGTTTCAGATTGACCGATTCCGCGAACCACCCACCCATGGCCTCATGTGCGACATCCTCTGGGCAGATCCGCTTGAGGAGTTCGGCCAGGAGAAAACCCAGGAACATTTCATCCACAACCACGTACGAGGATGCTCTTACTTCTTCTCCTACCATGCCGCCTGCGCATTCCTGGAGCGGAACAATCTGCTTTCAATAATACGCGCGCACGAGGCGCAGGATGCCGGCTACCGCATGTACCGAAAGACCAGGACGACAGGATTCCCAAGTGTGATGACCATATTCAGCGCACCAAACTACCTCGACGTGTACAACAACAAGGCTGCGGTGCTTAAGTACGAAAACAACGTCATGAACATCAGGCAATTTAGTAAGCGCTTGTCTGGTACCGTGCAGGCGAACCTAGCTAACGCGTTTGACTAGACTGCACACCTCATCCATACTGGCTACCCAACTTCATGGACGTGTTCACCTGGTCGCTACCCTTCGTTGGCGAGAAGAGTGAGTTGCCACGTGCCCCAACTTGGATCTGTGTCCGGCTAACCAATTTTAGTCACGGACATGCTGATTGCTATCCTGAATACATGCTCCAAGGAAGAACTAGAAGAGGAGACACCGCTATCTTCAGGTCCCTCATCCCCACCACTACCAAACATGGACCCCGACTCAATAGAATTCAAACGCCGCGCGATCAAAAACAAGATCCTTGCCATCGGCCGTCTCTCACGAGTCTTCCAAGTACTACGCGAGGAGTCTGAACGCGTTACGGAACTGAAGACTGCTTCCGGTGGTCGTCTACCTGCAGGTACGCTCATGCTTGGTGCCGAGGGCATCAAGCAAGCCATCCACAGCTTCGAGGACGCGAGGAAAGTCGACTTGCAGAACGAGCGGCTGCCGCCGAGCCACGAGGAAGTCAGGCGGTCGCATGAGATGAGCCGGGAGCAGGCTATTGAGAAGGCGAGCAAGGACGTGGATAACAACAGCGAACTTGCGGGTATCGCAAGGCGCATCAGCATGTGAGTAATACTACGATATGTTTCCATATAGGAACCTTATGCTAACGTATACAGGTCCGCTGGCTCTCGCCGCAGCAGGTAATGATGGAGTTGGCGTGCTAGTTGCAGGTTTTCTGTCGATGTTCGGAACAGCGTAGTTCTGATGGGTACCCTTGGTTTTTGCACATGGCCGGTCCTTGTTGCTCAAGATCTCGAGAGGTCGACGAGATCCTTTGGAGCATTTGTACGTTGCTCAGATAAACGGCGTAATGGAAAAAAGACTGTGAATATGACACTGAAACTCTATTATGCACACGATGGAAGCTTGCTGGACGATGCACCGTGCGTCTGACGAAGCTCGACCTTCGCTTGCGGAGAGCCTCTGCATCTGAACCTTGAAGACGCGACGAGCCCGCCAGCTCGCTCGCACCCAATGCCTCCGCGACTGCCCTCCACGCCCAATCTCTCGCAATTGCGGAGGAAGAGAGCGCTTGAACTGTTCTTCTGCCCCTCGTGCTCGATATGGCGGCTCGCCGAACCACCCACGCCCACATCCTCCTCCGCATATAAACCGCAACATCCGGCACTGCAGCGACAACGCCGTTACAATGCTCGCGCGAGACATGCTTCCACGGTAGCGTCGGCGACGGCGATCAATGCACCGGTTGAGGTGCCGCCGAGGTTGAGGGAGCTGTATCAGGCCCTGGATGGGTTGAAACATGCCGCGGGGAGTTATGTGAATCTTAGTCGGCTGCAGTTGGCGTTGAAGGGGTTGGAGGCGCAGGATCCGGTTGTTAGGGTTGCTGGTATGTCACAGGACGACGATTGAACTGTTGGTAAAAGGATCGGGCTGACAAGGGATATAATCTACTCAGTGCTGAGCTTGAACGACCAGAAAGCGGCGCGGCAGCTTGTCAGACTACTGCTTGCGGATCCACTTGCGCCGAGCGCTAGGTGGGAGAAGAGCTTGGAGGATGGAACAGATGAAGACGGAAGAGGACTGTTATTGAGGTCACTACACCATTGGTCATAGCTAAGGGCAGTTGCTAATATATGGTTCAGGTACGGCGACGAAACAGACATTGTACCTCCAGATCCTCTGCTTCGTAGAGTACCTGTTCCATCCCGAGTTCTCCAGAGAGATAACTTGGAGATTTTTATATCTACCTTGAACGCAAACGTTGATGGACCCGGCGGAGCAGTGGATATAGACAGGCCACAGGATGCCATACTGGTTCCTCTCATTCAGCCACCAGACGCTACTGGAAGGTTCACAACAGTCACGTATCCAGTACACAAAGCACTTGTCTTTGGAGATGGACTTGACAGTGCCCTCGCCTACGGGCGGTACACTGCCGGGGAAGGCTCAGACATGCCTGCAGATATGGTCAAGCTAGCAGTCGGCTTACCAGCACCCCGAAAGGAGGCAGAGCAGAACGCTGAGGGAACATGCGCGTCAGTCGACGTCGACACCGCCGCCGAAGCCCTAGCCAAGTTCAGGGAGTCAATCGCCAACTCCGTAGCATACGAGCGCGGCTGGTTCAGAAGCGGGGTACCAGTGATATCCGACTGGCTGACCGCCGGCGTCAAACCCTCAGAAACGGACGTCAAGCCCGCCGTAAAATCCCTCATCACCTCCCTCCTCGACGACACCGACAAAAGCATCACCTCCGAAGACACCCAGCGCCTCCGCGAAATCCTCGCCTCCTCAATCCCACAAGCCACCACCCAGGCCCTCCTCGACTCCCTGCGCATCTGGTCCGAGCACGCGCACGCCGAACTCCGCGACCAGCTCGACGTCGCCTTCGCCGGCCGCACCTGGCGCAAGCTCAGCTGGTGGAAGCTCTTCTGGCGCGTCGACGATGTGACCATGATCGCTGCTGAGGTGCTGGAGCGCCGCTGGCTCACCGACGCCGAGAAGAGCATCATCTGGGTCGCCGGCCGCATCGAGGAGGCCGGCTTCTTCCAGGGAGCTGAGGCCCAGGGTGAGCGGGCCAGCTTGAGGGCGCCGGACGCGCAGGTGCAGCCGCCGGCGTTCGGGAAGGCCCCGGAGACGCTGAGGATGCGGGATCTGGTGCAGCGGGATTTGCTGCCGTTGGAGGATGACCGGGTCGCTATGCCGGCGCTCAAGCCATGGCCGCTGCAGATCCCTGTCACGCGGCGGATCCTGGCGATAGAGTCGGTGCCGCGGCTGCAGGCGCTCGCGCAGAGACTGGTGCTGCAGACGCTGTCGACGACGTCGCTGACGGCGGCGCTCTCGGCGCTCATGTACGTCTCCATCTCGACGACGTCGGTGTTTGAGGCGGGCGCGGTGGCGGCGCTGGGGCTGGTGTGGTCGTTGAGACGGATACAGAAGAGGTGGGAGGATGCGAGGAGGTTTTGGGAGGGGGAGGTCAGGGAGGAGGGGAGGAAGGCGTTGAAGGAGACGGAGGAGAGGGTCAGGGGGATCGTGGAGAGGAGGGGGGTGCCGAGGCCGGATCCTGAGGGCGCGGAGGATAGGAGAGTGGCTAGGGAGGCTGTGAGCCGCGTGCAGGAGGCGCTGGCGAGGTTGGAGCGGTGATTGGGCTTGATGCTACATTACTGTACATATCTACATGTTTGCGTGAGGACATTATGCAGTTGTATCCTGCGAAAGGTCCTTGCACCTACCGCTCAAGAGATCGTGAGTTGACCTCAACATGAGCCCACTGACATAGATCCAAGTGGTCAGTGATATGGATATGTACATACCTAGAGGCTTAACAGTTACTTCTCTCGGCAAGCTTTTGAATGTTCGTCGAACGTCTAAAGATAAGACTGTTCGCCGGCAAAGAAGATGAGAAGCATAGTAACTCATCTGGCTATCAGGGTGATGCCCTCTCCTAACCCATGCTTAAGCTGGCCGATATCAGGACCCGCACATTTCGATTAACTGCAACGACATACTGCAACGGCATGTAACTATGTTCTGTTGATGCCAACCCTAGCAACAAGAACTACTAATGAGGAAGTGGTCATGTGCCCTCTGTCGTCTTCTAGCCGTACTACGCCAGCACACGCTGCATCGTGGTGCATCTCGGAGTCTTCCTGAACGGGCCAGATGCACGCTGCTGCAACTTTCGATGATATGCATGAAAGATGCAGACTTTAAAACAGTGAGGCGGAGCCTGCAAGAAGAAGCAATAGCGGCTTCTTTTGTGGGGGTTACGGTGAGTTAGTGTGCATAAGGCAAGTCTGGAGATTCTCGAGTCTGTGGATACAACTACAGCCGGTAGGTAGATTGTTGGTTGCTAATGAGCATCCCATTGGACGTGTGTGCTCGAGAGTTCAGTCACTTGGTGGAGGTGTCCACTACGAAGTGGGTCCCGCAAAAGTTCCACTCTACTAGGTCTCACGTCGTGTGCTTCTTAGACAAATCGGACCTAGAATGTTTCCCGCAGTCAGTTATGCCGTGAGTGCATAATTACCGACTCATTAGCATACTACATGCGCTTGCGTCTACAGCGGTAGCGTTCCTTCATGCACATAGTCCGCTGACTGGGAAACTAGCAGCAGGCAAGCTGCTGGTGGTGCAGAAGCGGGTACGAGGGAGGTCAAGAGATCATGCAGGTTCGGCAGCGCCCTTTCGCCTTCCCTATCCAGGCTAATGCAGGTGAATGGAGAGGAAGATTTCGGCAAACGGGAGTTTGCCCTAGAATAGCCTCCAAGTTGAGATAGTGCTTACGCTCCTAATGCCTGAGTAAGACTGCGCCTGTATCATCCCCAGACTTGTTGCGTTATCAGGATGGTGGTTTGATAAGCTCTGCACAGTCAGACAAGTGAGGCAGGTGGAGGTCAGATAGAGGTGGATCCATTGGCTGCTGCAAGATTAAGCTTGTCGTCCAGGTTCAGGCATTCCCCAAGGCATGTGAGGAGAACTGCAGATCCGGATCTACAGACTCGATCACAGAAGAAGCGCCTCGGAGCTTTGCAGCCGCGCCTACCGCAGCCCCAGCTCGAGCACACGGCTTGCATTTTCCAGCACCTCCTGCAGCGCAGCTCTGCCGGCATGTATGCTACCTGTATGTCGGCTCATTAAAAGTTCCAACGCTGCTAGCGCAGTCGGGGTTCAAAGGCACGCAGCTCGATGCGGCATCAAGCGAGCGGTTGACTACAGTCGGTCCCTTTGTTAGTTCATGCGGAGATGCCCTGTATCTGGACCCTTTCCTTGACTCCTGCTCCTGTGCACACCTTCGCAAGCTCTATCCAGATACAACTACGTGTCGTCAGCATCTGCTGGAAGCCGCCTTTGGCGCACCACATCATGCAACCAAGTGCCTTGCAGGGACCCGAGATTGTGCAATAAAAGCCACCAATTACTTCAGTTTCCTACCCCACGCTGCACCTTTACCCCAGACTCCGCACCTTATCACCACCGGCGACCACTCGACCGGTATTTAACACCAGCCAGTCTAGTCGTGGAACGTTGATGCTCTACTGAAAATTGTAACACGTTTCAACTCCCTCGACTTGCAGGGAGAAGGTGTGCTTGACAATCTCATTCTTAAGGCCCAGCTTGACGGTTCTTACCACCTGTTCGCCTTGTTCGCTTTTCGTCTGTATCAGCTGCCTTCGCAACCAGCATCTTGGGTATGAACTTCAAAAACAACACTTCCATTGGCCCGTTGGACAGGAGCATATCAATCGTTGAATGCCCGCACATGAAACCCTTCCATGCGGACAGACAACACTCTCTTCATGCACTCATTTCCACTTACAATCTCGTGGCCTTGCGAATAACCCACGGAGAAACCCTTGAGGCTGGCTGTGAGTCACGAGGCTATTAGCGAGCCAAAGCAGATATTCGGTTGCGGCCGACTGTTATCCTCCTCCCGATTCTTGGACAAAATGGAGGCTTCTAGGACACTGGTTGGTGCCCATATACAGTTCTCGGTAGGCGCCCTCTCTCCCAAACTTCATGTCTGTTTCTCTGGGCGCAAGTGCGTCATGGGACCGTTGTATGGTATCATCCCACTCAAGCCATCTCAGATACCCAGCATGTTTACGGCACATTCCTAGAGACACTGACAAGATGATATGCTTCCAGAATGAGCCTTTAGCACTCATACACATACCATTGCACCTGTATTCAAGCTTCCTTCAGCCGATTCTGTTACTTCTGTTTCCGGCAACTGCAGGGGATGCATCTCGGCCAGGCAGTAGCGAGTCAAGTCAATACATACAGAGGTCGTGGGCTTATGAATATCCTTTTGTCAACATATCTGTCACGCCTATCGAATGTTCAGTGGTATGTTCAAGAAGTCTTGCTCGCGATCTTTTCGTCCCGCCACGCGATGCTCTCGACCCACCGTCAAGAGACCAAGTCTCGATTACCGACGAGGACTATGTGGTCATGCAAGTGGACGGTGAGGGCATGGATGCGGGTCAGCGAGTCCTGGAACTTACCAGTCCCTTAGCACTGGCCGGAATGTGAGCTTCTTGTGGTTCCTATGCGCACCACTGCTGACATACGGAAGTTCCATCTTCTTCATAACCACCTACTTTTCAGACTACATTCTTGTTCCTGTCCGCCATCGCAAAAAGGTGGTACGCGCGCTTGAAGACCAGGGCTTCATCTTTGAACAGCATGCCGAAGCCTACGTCAACCAGGCTCATCACCGCAATACCTCTTCTACTTCGTCTTCCGATGTGCTACCTCCAGGCACTCCACCTCCAGCAACCGTTAGCGAGCTTCAAACTCGCACTTTCGCTATTCTGAAGCGCCGCAACATCGTGCCGACTGTCGATCCGGATATCCGCCTTGTCCAGTGTGGGGGCCGCAAGGATGTCTGGCGGAGCAATGTCAATGGCAACGGCTACAGCGTCACGACTGAGGAGAAGCTGTACCTGGGTCTAGTGAAATGCCTCATCAGTTCGCCTAAGTTCCTCTCCGTGACCCTGACGGATTCGGAGCCCGCGTCAGTGCTACTAGAGAAGCGACTCCTGGCTTACTTCGACGGCGGCATCAGCAGCGACAGCGTCTTGCTTGGCAACAAGGAGGACATCCTCATCCCCATCATTCTGGACCTGCGAGAGCTACCGCTTGAGAGCACAGGTATCGTATGCGGGGTTGCGGGGCGCCTTGTCGGAGGCACGGCGGCACAGCTGGAGGATGCGGTCGAGATGAGCTATCTCAGTACCGCAAGAGCAGGCACTGTCATGGTGGCTGAGCATGAACTGGAGCGGGCATTAGGCGCGCTGAAAGGGGCAGAAAATGGGGTTGTACCGGATTGAGTGACAAGATTGGGCATAGCAAAAAGCACACATCTGACCTACTTTCGGCTTCGTCTTTTCGTTTCAGCATGCATGACCGATGTTGCCTTCTTCTTTTTCTTGGTGCAGTGCTGCACCATCAACGTCCTTGCCGCCATATGTTTTAAATATCTTCTCAAACATGCAGGAAGAATGTCTTCTACATACCATTGTTCCAGTAAGAACACACCCAAGTAGCTGGTAAAAGTATATAACACTGTAGTAAGCCAGTGAACCTTGTGCATCGTAAGTGTGTTGTTTACGATGGTGATTTCCGATGTGCAGCTCCTGTGGTCACTGTAGAGCATCCGAAACTTTGTCAAACGCATCACACTCGCTCCGCCATCTCAGAACACCACCACACAACATGTCATGACCTCACAGTTCCCGACCCGCCAGCTTGCAAAGCTCTCGGGTCACAATGGTAGCCTCGCAATGCGCCCATCTGTCCCGCTCAAGTCTAACGAAATGACACAGGCCCTGTCCACGCCGTGACCTACAGCGCCGGCCTCAACCAATACGTACTGCACCCTCCCCCCCTTCTCCTCCATATCATAGCTAACACCACCACCCGCCCCGTAGGTCCTAACCGGCAGCGCCGACCGCTCCATCCGCCTCTTCAACCCCTCCCGCGGCACGCTGGTCCAGACCTACTCGGCGCACGGCCACGAAGTGCTCGACCTCTCCGTCTCTTCCGACAACGCGCGCTTCGCCTCCGTCGGCGGCGACAAGGCCGTCTTCCTGTGGGACGTCGCGGCCGGGCGGACGCTGCGCCGGTTCCAGGGCCACGCGGGGCGCGTCAACGCGGTGGCGTTTGGGGGCGAGGGCGACAGCGTGGTGGTTAGCGGGAGTTATGATGGCACGGTCAGGCTGTGGGATACGAAAGGGGGGGCGGGGAAGGCGATGATGGTGCTGGGGGAGGCGAGAGATAGTGTGAGTTGTGTTGGGGTGGGAGAGGGGGAGGTGTTGGCGGGAAGTGTGGATGGGAGGGTTAGGAGCTATGATTTGAGGATGGGGCGGTGTACGGTGGATGTTATTGGGCGTGAGTGGGCTTGGAGAGGATGTGACGGGATGAGCGGAGCTGATGAGGGTTGTGAGCAGATCCTGTCACGTCCTTGACGCCGACGAAACAGTTCGATTCGCTGCTTGTCAGCACACTCGATTCGACGATCCGACTCATGGATAGGGCCAATGGCAAGCTGCTGCAATCGTTCAAAGCATCTGACTATGTCAATACGTCCTACCGCATCCGCAGCACGCTTGGCCTGAATGACAGTGTTGTCGTCAGCGGATCTGAGAATGGGACCATCTTTGTATGGGACTTGCTTGAGGGGAGTGTGAAGCATCGGCTTCGGCACAACAGCGAGGAGGGCAGCAAGAACGCGAAGAAGGATGTCGTGAGTGCTGTGGCATTGTGTTGGGCTAGGAAGGAGTGGGTTAGTGCCGGGGGAGATGGTAAGTCTGCATGTCCGCTGTGTGTGTGGTGTCAAACAGGAGGACTACAAGGGGGCTCTGCGTGTGGGTCCATGCTGATATACGCTTCGCAGGCAATGTGGTCGTCTGGGGCATGCCGGAATGAGCATAGGGATGAGGGGTACAGTTGGGCTTGTCAGCAGGCATGTCATATCCTCGAGAAGACTCTAACTCGTAAACCACATCTGCTACCCTGAGAAAACTCGTATGTGAAAGCCCGTACTATCAGTCTGGTATTGCGATGGGCTTCTGCATGCTGAAAGATGTCGAATGTAGCTCTTGACGACTTTGCTCAGAGAGCTTTGCTGACTGCTTGAATGCGAGTCCTGAGCGCTCAAGAGTTTCTTACGAGCTGCACATTCTTGTCAAAACGTCTGAAGTCCTTTTGCACGTGCTCGATTATGTTTATACAGCTGAGAAGCCATCTTATCTTTGGCTTCGCAAGCCCGATGTCGGATGTGACCCGGGTCCTTCCTTCCTTCTCGCTTTGCATGCCAACACCTTTCACGCACGAAAATTCAAACAACTTTGTGCTGCAACCCTGGACTCAGCCACATACAACCTGCTATACTCATGATCATGTCGATTGAATCCTTGACTCGAATTAACCTTTGTTTCTTCTGGTCTTTTCGTGCCGATCAGCAAGATCATTTCAAATTCTATCTTCATCGAATCGCCCTCTAAACTCTTCTTTCGTCTTTCCAGAGATGGTATTTCGACTGCTAACGCGGTTACAATACATATCACTGAGATGATCATTAAGACCACCACAGTGATCCTAACATTAATTCCGACTGTTCTTTGCTATCCGGTCCCTGCCTCTCTCCTCGCGCCCACAACCTCGAGCCCTCCATTTACGGACGCAGCCACAAGTTTATGGAATTGGTTCCTAAGTCTCAATAGCGGCTCGACCGGCGAAGTTCTGCGCCTGGTTTCTACCGTCCTCCTGGTACTACGACCACCATGTGTGCCAGGAGGACATTGATACGGTCTTAGCTGTCGTGCGCGCCCTGGAGCAGGAGGGCACTTTATAGGAGATGTCGCTGGTGCTTAGCACTAATAGCGACGTCCGCCGACGGCGAGATGCAGCCACTTAAACCGTAAGTTTTTGTTTGCTACTCTTCCGCTCTTTTTGGGTTCCGCAGGCTGACGATGTTCAAGAGGAGGAGTAGTGCTGGGCGTCTGGTACGAGAGACATGCTCATCGGGTTGCGTACTGGTGAGCGATGACAATACGGACGGGAGATGGAGGGAGAAGATGTTTGGCAATCGGACGGGCCGCAAGGTGGTGTTGGGAGAGGATACTCGAGACTGAGAGGGGGCGCGTGGCGTACAGGGCCTGCAGGGCAATGCGGTGGTGGTTGAGGACGAAGAGAGAAGAAGACGATGGCGGCGAGCGCGGCGACGATGTGCAACTCGCCCACCTGGTCGTCCAGGCGGGTCAGGCGGGTGTCCCACGTCGGCGGCACAACTAACTTCGGCGGAGCACAGCCGCGACAAGCTTCGGTCATCGTCCTTACCACCCTTCTACTGCCCGAAGAGGTTGGCCGCTGGAACACACGCGCTCACACACTTTGCGCACTGTCGCGAACACGTCTTTCTCGATTTCAGACTTCGGACTCGCTCCTTCCAGCATCAATCGTCGCAAAATCGTCTTTACCTGGCGCCGCCTACAGAACATTGAACAGCTCTCTCACGCGGTCTTGTGTCTTCTTCGTCTCATACTGCTCCTACAGTACGGGATCCCTTACGACAGCGGGCAAAAGTACTAGCTCATCCAACAACAACTTCGGCGCAAAAAGGCCGATTTTAGCCAGATTGAAGTAGTAGAACCAAGATGTGTATTTTCCTACGCAGTCCATGTACTTGGGGTAAAACTTGATCATCATGGCCACCGCTGGCAACGGCACATTGAGAGCTGCCGCCGGGCGAGCAAGGTGATAGTCGAGGTATTCGACAATGGCTTCATCTCTTTTGTACGCTTCCTTGATAGTGAACCAGTCGTGATTTACTTCGGCTAAGAGAGCTGCCATGCGTACGAAATGACGGAAATCATCGGATTGGAGTTTGTCTTGCTCGCGAAGATGGCTTTGACATCTGTAGTCGACGGCGAGGTTAAAAGTGAGGAAGCGTCGCACCCTTTGCGTTAGACCATCGGCTTTCGGAGCGTCCTTGCTGCCTTCCTCAGCACACGTGTATGGCGGCGGGCTAGCTGATAGACTTCTGTAAGCCATGACATCAGAATCTTGTGCAACGGTAGGATTCTAGGTCTCTGAGAGGTTCCAAACGACAACTAAAGGGCTACCACGTTCTATTTTGGAGCAAATGAACGAGAGCGTTCAGACTGTAATGACACCAAACGAGGGGTATTCGGTGGTACTAAATAACATTATAGTGCGTGCGACAAGAGTGATGGCGTGCTGAGTGCTTCCTGGCTCTCATCCAAGATGTCCACATGGGCGGTGGAGCGTTTGGGTCAAAGCGATGAACGCTAGACGACTCGACAAACATCGATGCCACGGTTCGCAAACCCCACAGACCTCTTGTCTGGAGCTACGATTTGGGAAATTGACTCGTTCCGTACCCCGCGAGGAGGGAGACTGAGTCGAGGGCGTGCGGATAACAGAACACGAACAACTACGTGCACACCATTAAGCTTCCAGAAGGCGAGCGATGTTACCGAGGGCTCTATCCAGTGCTAATTCAAAACCTCAGCATCATCCCAATCACTGTCTTCAATAATCCTCACGGGACTTTCTCTCTCTTGTGGCAGCCTCGTGGCAAGCTCTGGTACCACGACTGAGACGTCCCGGTCCGCGCTGGCCATAGAAACGACTTCTTCCATATCATCATCTTGTCTGTATATCCAATCATCCTCACCGTCCGATAATCCAGCCATTTCCGAGCCTCTTGGCATAACAAACTGCGGGGGTTCGACTTCACTATCGTCGTCCTCGGTTGCGTCCTCCGAATCAAGGGCCTCCTGCGTTGTCTGTTCTGCTGTCATTACTGTCGCCTGGCTATCGCCTTTTCTTGCCTTAGACTTCCTCTGCCTCGGTTTCTTGAAGAGCGCATCAATCTCTTTCTCGCCGCGCATTCGAAGACTCAACTCTCTCACCAGAGTCGACCACCTCAGCCTGGCTTGGCAACCAGGGCAATCTCCTTCCGTCGGTACGAGCGCATCTGCCTTGCCTTCTTGCGCAATAAACCTTTGCGAAAGACATGTGAGATGCGAAACCATGTCGCAGTCGTGCTCAGGACATCCAACGCTCAGGTCGTTCTCGGTTCTTATAGTCCCATTACAGAGTCTGCAACTCACTGGCGCGTCGGCCTTTAATAGTGCCTGGCTCTTTTCAAGATGCGGTTTCCAGCCGCCATAGCCTATGTCTATGACCTCAATACCCCAAGGAGTTTTAAACGCGTGTACAGCCGGATTGCTACCATCATTCGCCGATCCGGCGTCAGTAGGCGCGGAGGTAGATGGTTTTTGTGCGGTAGCCTCTGTCTCTCGCACCAAGCTGACGTTGATGCTTTTTCTGATTTTAAAACAAGTTCTTTCAGTCCACCTCTTCCATACTTTGAAGACGTCCTCTGCAAAGAATGTCACTTCGAGCGGCCAGCGCTCAAAACTCTTTACACGCAATAGAACATGCAAGTTGGATAACTTGTCGGTCAACGACATGCGCGGCCTAGCTATTTTTCTTCTTGCTCTGCCTGTCTTAGGTGAGAACCGTACAACCCTACGTGCTTCAGTTATGCGTTCGTCAACAGGAATGTGCCTGGTGAGATGAGTGTTTTGCCAAGCCCATCTGTGATGTACATCAGCATACTTGTTTTGGTATTGCGCAGCGACTAAGGAGAAGATTCTTCAAACGCATCACAGGTTTTATACATACTCGAACTGTAAAGCAGCGATCTTGGAGGGAAATCCAGAGACAATACACGCCATTTCCCAGGGTCTCAAGTTATCTTTTGCTGTGCGTACAGCACCTCCTTTAGATGCACCGTTGTGCTGTCGTAGTCGGCGAACTGTATTGTCTTAGCAACCACAGGGTGCAAACGACTGTTCTAACACTGTGTAACTGAAGTTCGTACCGGGATGTGGCGTGGATCCCACGTAGAGGCACGCATGGCGTACCGTAGAGCGGAGTAGATAGCAACAATAAAAGGCTGGGATAGGTCTATCCATCGCTACCGCTCACATGTGAACGCAAACCAGTAACAAAGCGGTCATACGGAAAGCGTGAAAAGGGAGGGATCTTGAGTAGCGTCCGCCGGGATCATCTAGTGCAAGGAAGGAATGACAGCTGTATAGGTACTTCACAGATGGCACACTTGTCACAAGTTAATGAAGGGCGCCGCGCGACAAACATTACGAAACACCAGTGCAAAAACTTCAACTGAAACCGATGCTTTCATATAGAAGTGTGACTGGGGTGGATGAGCAATAGACGAATCGTGAGCCGTCCGTGATGCGTTGATACCTGGAGTCTGTGCACGTTTTGGGTATAGCTCGTTGGTATAGCTTGGGCCACCTACGAATGGTACCTTGCCGAACAGCTGCTTCTCGCCCGCCTTTCTTCTATCTGCTCGGTACCCGCTCGGCACAGTTTTGAAAGAGACCTGCAACACCTGGAGCAGACCTCTATCCACTCACTTGCAGCTTCAGCGGCCCGCCGAACCGATCCCAGTCGTCAAAGGCCACCACGTTTGTGAAGTACAGGCGCCCCATATGTCCCGGATTTTCAGCCTGCGATAGCCCGCATCACCGCTCGTTTGTAGCACCAGGCATTCCTAAATCGGGCACAACACTGGGAAAAATATCGATATAGAATAGCGAAGACTCCGGCGGTCGAGCCGGCACCGCCTTCATCAGAGATGGTGGTTCCTCCCTCGACTGGTGGAGGTTCCGGCTCGTCCTCCACCACGATGACCACGAATGCGCGCGCTTCTACGACGAACGGCAACGGCTCAGCGTCAGCTTCGAAGAGCAGAATGGGAGGAGTCACTTTGACTGGCAGTAATGGGTCTCACACGAACGGTCACACGATTCCGCTCAGCGCACGCAAGGCGCAGGCGCTGGACATGTCAAGTGTGGAGCGGAGAGGGCATCCATCAGCATCAGCGCGCGAGGTGCCCAAGGCAGTCAGACCACACGGATTGCAAGAAGCGCCGACGTTTAGGCCGACTGAAGAAGAGTTCAAAAACCCTATGGAATACATGAAGAAGATTGCGCCGGAAGGATCCAAGTACGGAATCATCAAGATTATTCCGCCGGACAGTTGGAACCCTGATTTTGCCATCGACACAGAGGTACGTATCATGTTACCTGCAAGAATACGCGCGAAACACATCAGTGAATATTAAAACTGATGGTTCTGTATAAAAAATTTTGCTTATTCTGATCGCCTCGTCTGTTATGGAGCTGACGGTGTGATAGCGCTTCCATTTCCGCACGCGACGTCAAGAACTCAATTCCGTCGAAGGAGGTCAGTGCTACCCATAGTCTCATCAAGGGTTTGACCGCATATTAACTCCAAGAAGGCACTCGAGCGAATCTGAACTATCTTGACCAGCTAGCAAAATTTCACAAGCAGTACGGCACGAACCTGAACCGCTTTCCGTCCGTGGACAAGCGGCCTTTGGACTTGTACAAGCTGAAAAAGACAGTCGAGGAGAAAGGCGGTTTCGAAAAGGTGTGCAAATACAAGAAATGGGCAGAAGTCGGAAGGGATTTGGGCTACAGCGGGAAAATAATGTCATCTCTATCCACTTCTCTGAAGAATTCCTACCAGAAGTGGCTGCACCCATACGAGGAGTATTTGCGCATCGCGAAGCCAGGAGTACATCAGCAGCTGGAGTACGAGAACGGCGGTCCATTCACTCCTTCGCCGGCGCCATCACCGATGAAGCACGTAAATCCATCGCTCCAAGGAAGTGATTCGCCAGCCATCCGCGCCTCAGCCGCGTTGAATGCAACACTGCAGCAGGAAAATCTCACCCCTACTCCAGAGCCGTCACGGCCTGTTCTCTCATCCGGTTTCACGGCTGTCAATAGCGGCGGCTTCACAGCTGTAAATGCTCCTACGCCATCAATAGCCTTGAGCACCCCTACCACGAACATTTCCAACGGCATCAAGCGTGAGGTGGAGACTAGCCAGTCCACTCCGCAGCGATCAGCTGGAAGTCCTTTATCTACTGTCGACAACACGCCAGATTCGCGTCCTGCGACTGCCGGTCCAACTGCTCAACCAAACAGTCTAAAGCGACCATTTTCTCTCGACGGTGAGGACGCTGCGAATGGCGATTCAGATGGGACGAGCAGGAGGAGCAAGCGACAGAAGAAAGGTACGTTGTGCATTCTCCTGTGCAGATTTCATTGGTGGTTCGCAGAAAGGCTCGGCTCGCAGTCCCCGCTTTTATGCAGGCACCAAGGCACGGCTTTTGCGCAAGAGTTGCGATGATTGGGTGTGTCGATCGGAGGCTAAGCAAACGACGTGCAGATGCGCCCACGGTTGCGGGCTCACACATGGTACAACCTCGACTTCCAACACCACGACTACATGCTCCACGAGATCGCAGCAACGAAAAGCCTGGTGACGTGAGTGATAGCATCGTTGAACGTGCACTGTTGATTAGTTCTGACTATATAGTAGCGGTGCGAAACGTGTGGAAAGGCGGACAACCCGTCGACCATTCTGCTTTGCGACAGCTGTGACTGCGGCTACCATCGCAATTGCCTTGAACCGCCGCTCAAGTCTATACCCGAGTATGACTGGCATTGTCCCAAATGCCTTGTCGGCACAGGCGAGTTCGGCTTTGAGGAGGGCGGCATCTACTCCCTGAAACAGTTCCAGGAGCGAGCCAATAACTTCAAGGAGAACTACTTCCGAGACAAGACGCATTTTGATCCAGTACACAACTCGAAGAAGCCTGTCACTGAAGATGATGTCGAGCGCGAGTTTTGGCGCTTGGTGGAAAGCATTACTGAGACAGTTGAAGTCGAGTATGGCGCGGACATACACTCCACGACTCATGGCAGCGGCTTCCCCACGATTGAAAAGAATCCTCGGGATCCATACTCGGTAGATCCTTGGAATTTGAACGTCCTCCCTCTGGACAAAGAATCGCTATTTCGACACATCAAGTCAGATATATCTGGCATGACCGTTCCATGGCTTTACGTTGGGATGTGCTTTTCGACCTTCTGTTGGCACAACGAAGATCACTACACGTATTCGGCCAACTACCAGCACTTTGGAGATACTAAGACGTGGTATGGTATTCCGGCCGAGGACGCTGCCAAATTTGAGCAAGCAATGCGCGATGCGGTGCCGGACTTATTCGAGACGCAGCCAGATCTTCTCTTCCAGCTGGTGACGTTACTTCCGCCAGAACAGCTGAAAAAGGCCGGTGTGAGGGTCTATGCACTCGATCAGAGGGCCGGGCAATTCGTCATCACGTTTCCGCAAGCATACCACGCTGGTTTCAACCACGGCTTCAACTTCAATGAAGCTGTCAATTTCGCTCCGTCAGATTGGGAACCTTATGGTCAGGAGGGCGTGCAGCGACTCCAGGACTTCAGACGCCAATCTTGCTTCTCCCACGACGAGTTATTGCTTACAGCAGCGGGGCGGGATCACTCTATCAAGACAGCACGATGGCTCGCGCCAGCGCTTGAAAGAACAATGGCTCGCGAGGTGAAGGCTCGAGACGAACTCTTTTCGAAGAACAGATATTACCTCGAGAATGGATACTTAGATGGAACTCAGTTCGACGCAACGCTCATCCGTGACAAAGGCGATCTCCTGGAGGACGAGTACATTTGCAGCTATTGCAAAGTGTATAGTTACCTCTCCCGCTCTGTCTGCAAACGCTCGTCAAAGACCATGTGTTTGCTCCATGCCGGATCATTTGAGTGCTGCGAGCAGTCTGAGGAGAGTCGGTTCGCCGGAGTGAACAACGACCACTTAGTCCACATCCGTATGACAGATGATGAATTACGTGCCGTAGTTCAGAAAGCTGTTGACACGGCTCGTACACCAGAGGTCTGGCAAGAAAAGCTGGACAAGTTGTTGGATGAAGGCCCAAAGCCGTCTCTAAAATCCTTACGGTCGCTTGTCACTGAAGGCGAACGTATTGATGCACACTGGCATCTTTCCGGACTTGCAGACCTGAAGCGATTCGTCGAGAAATGCAACGAATGGGTTGAAGAAGCTACCAATTACACTACACGAAAGCAACAGAACCGTCGCAAGAATGAGAAAGCTTGGCGTAAGGGCAATGCAGCCAAAGCAGCCGAAATGGAAGAGCGTGATCGTGAGCTACGAAACATCGACAACATCACGAAGTTGCTGGCACGTGCCGATGACATTGGTTTCGACTGCCCGGAGATCACGACGTTACGTGAACGCGCGAACAACATCGCCGAATTCCAGAAGAAGGCGCTCAAGGCCGTGACGACTCCAGGTGCCCTTTCTACCCAAGAAATGGAAGACCTAGTTGAGTCAGGCAGGAGCTTCAACGTAGATATACCCGAGATTGAGAAGTTGGACAAGCTTGTGCAGCAACTGAAGTGGTACGATCGAGCGCGCGAACGTATTGAGAGGGTTCCGTCATTGCAGGAGGTGAACGAGTTTGTCCAGCAGGGTCTCGACCTTGGAATTTCCGAGAGTGATCCCTTTATCACGAGGTTCAAAGAACAGCGACAGCAAGGAGAGCTCTGGGAGGCGAAGGTCAAGGAGCTCATGTCCGCCGAGAACATCCACTACCCTCAGCTGGATGCCCTGTCCAAGCAGGCAGCCTTGTTT